>JAGFPH010012368.1:0-12159 GCA_018207615.1 Philaenus spumarius | reverse complement strand
TAATTAAGTGAAAGAAAATAAGATTATGTAGCTTTAGGATGCTACAAGTCTCCCCCCGCGAAAGGTGAAGTCAGGGTGACTTCATCAACTTTAGAAGATGCAAAGGTATTGCCACTGGAGGTGAGGAGAAATGACAGGTTATACAGGGTGCAAAACATAAATGACCTAACAACGAGATTTTAAGAAAATGAATTTTGATGTAAAAAAAAATCCAAAATGAACTACAAAACAACTAAACAAAAAAAATATCTCGTTCAAAAAAAAATTATCTAATCTACAAAAAAATACGTTACTCGCAAACAAAGGAATTTACTTATTTATGAAGCTACAACAAAAATAAAAAATAAAATATCCAATGAAAGTGTAAACAAAAATTATACGTTTAAAATGCAAAGTGTGTTAAAAAAAATTTTGAATCTGGTAGATGATGAGATAACAGACTCACATGCTAGGCTAGGGTAAAACTGCAAAAGGTCGCATGCGGGGAGCGGACACCTTGGGTCCACATGCACCTATAAAATTAATGTAGGGACATAGCCACACCGGAGCCCGAGGGTGTGCTATTTCAAGACGGGGGAAGCGCAGACAAGCTGCTCTCTTCTCTAGACTGGGTACGAGCTGCAGAGCCGTACCGGTCTAGGAGAGTAATTGGAGAGGTCTCCAACCCTCCTTCACCTAGCACACTGGAGAGTCAGTTATCTTACCTGGTTACCCATTCAATTGTAAATGATTTTGAAATAGGCACCCATATACCTATTTTCAAAATCTGACTCTAAATTGAATTTAACAAAAGGAAAAGTGATCAAGATATAAATTTGGAAAATTTTGCTGAAGGCTAAAGTAAAATTTGATGCACATATAAAAAAAATTTTATGTATATATTTATTTATGGTAAGCAAAGTGCCTAAGTGTTTTCTGTATGTCTCTAAATGTTGCAAAAGTAACGGTTAAAAAAAATGTTAATTACAAGGTCCCAAAAAAAAATTGTAATATATATCATAACTGTGGATGGTCTCTGGTTATGCAAAAAAAAACTACAATAAACGGCAATTAATCCCTAACACTTCATTATCCAAGTAGTGATAATGGCAAAAATATCCTACTTTATAAAAACACTATGGTTACACAAGAAACCAAAACTAAAGCCGTATAAAATCAAGCTGAAAATAACCAGACACTATCCACATAAAAAATTTTACAACACAAAATAATTAAAAACAAACCAAGGTTAAATTATTAAACAAAAACAGCGATAAGCGCTTCAAAATGTTCTAAATGTAACATCTTTAAAAAAAAAAAAAAAAAAACCACGGACAATTACCAAATTGCTCTGCTACCATAAACTGTTGCAGTCTAAAAGAAAAATAAATTATTTGGGAGCGTACCGGACCCAAAAGAGCAAGTGAAAGACTGCACAGAATATAAACCACAAAATTATTAAGGAAGCCTTACTATATTTTCAAAAAAATATTCACCAAGACAAACTGAGTTATCCATTTACAAAGAATAAAGGTTGCTCACTAAAAGTCAAATTAGTAACAAATAGTTTGTTTAATAGTTAACCAAAATTATTTAACAGAAAGTATATATGACAATTCAAAATTGTCAACAAAGAGTAAAAATTTACATGCCCTTAATAAAAAAATTTTTTTTATACGCCCTTATTTAGTTACAAATTATTACAAAAACCCTTCCCCTAAAACGCTAAGAAACCCACCCTTTGTTTAAGTTTTAATTAATTTAAGATTTACAATTACAAAGAAAAACTCAATTAAAAAAAAATACAAACAGTTCTACATATTCAGTAACTTGGTAGTTATTTAGGACAAAGTTTACATGAAAAGGTACAATGTTAAACTTAAACTAACAGACAATAGCTTTTTTTTTATAATTATGGAAATTTTGTATACCGTACCTTAGTATACAATGTTGGCCAACTTATATGTATATCTGTATTCAATTGAAAATAATTTAGAAGATTAAACAAAAATAAATAAATAGGTAAGAAATAAATAAAGTTTGTGACGTCACTATAATAATAAACAAAACAATTTAAAACAATTTAGAAGACTAGCCCCTTTGGGGCTGTTAAATCCAAAAGTGCTATAGCGATATCCCATCCATATATATTTTATTTAATTATCTATACCTAGCCTAGCTTATGCTCTAAAATAGTATATACATTTTTCTTTTGTTTTAACTTCAAAAACAACATAATTATTTTTAACAACACACTTTCTCTTGTTTTAAAATTCACTTGAAAAACATTTGTTGGTTTAAACTAGTTAAAAATGTCACACTGGGTGAATTGTTTTAGCACTAGCCTTTTATTGAAAAGTTAATGTAGATGAAATTTAACCTCAAAGGCATTGTCATTAACAGGCTTTACATTTTCATTTAAGTGCCTTTACGTAAAGTTAATTTTTATTTTTTACCAGTTTGCACCACAACTATATCCAAAAATGTTCATTCCTTTATAAAGGTTTCTGTTAGTATAGCACATTACATTTATTTCCTTTTTTTTTTTAAATACATAAACAGGCCAGTAGGCAAGGATAGTCTTATTTAAAAAAAACAAAAAAAAGGTGAAGCTCTAGCAGTATATAAAAGGTGTCATTACGGGTCGATCTTGGTCCAGTTTAAAACTGCATCAAAAGACAAAAATTTATTAGTGCCTTTGTCACATGTTTTAGAACACAAGTAAAACTTTGCATAAACTTGTCTGAAACTTACTTTAATTAAAGCTTTGGTTTAAACAAAGTCGGATACTTTAGATTTAAAATGAAATTTAGGGCTTTAAAGTTTATAGTAAAATCTCTATATTTAAATGCACAAAGGTACACCAAATATCATGCTATCGTCAGACAAACAAAGATACAGTTTAAACAATGGTTTTTGACATTTTAGTTTCAAAATGATGCAACATAAAACAGTTCTTTACCTAGACTTTTTTTGGTACAGATTTTACTAAGCAAAACTTATTTGACTTTCACTTCAAATGCATTTAAGAAAGAAAATATTTAGTTCACAATAATTAGATTTTTCACCAAATCAAACCAAACGGCTACCTACTTTGAAATACATGGTTTTAAGGTTAAACAAAAGATTGATTTTTTATGCATAACTCAGATTAATGATTTGAATAGAAAAGAAATACAATTTAAAAAAAAAAAACTTAATCTCACTAACCTGGATTGACACTAATTGCTAAAATATGTAAAGACGGAGTTAAACTCGGCAAGAGAGCACGTTTACTTTTGGCGGAAGATATCAGACGTGACCTACTTTGTGTGTCCTACTGTTCGAGAAACTTCTAAATAGAAAGGAGTCCGGACTAAAGAAAACGTCAGAGGCTGTGACGTAGGTTGACATAGAACTAGCAGCTGTTCAGATAAGACAGAGTGAGTGTTTACTTAAGATTAGGACGAGTATAGAAGTTAGGGAAGTAGCCGAATTGGATTTCTATAATTAAGTGAAAGAAAATAAGATTATGTAGCTTTAGGATGCTACAATGGAAGCCCCTGTTCGAATTCACCTTTGCCCCATATTAAGTCTTATCACATTAATTTTATCAATTTGAACAGCTGATTCCCCCACTCTCCCTCCAAACCATGTCCAACATTTAACGCCAGGTTCTCAGCTAACAATTTTGCCATTCCCTAAACCAACACAAGTTTTTATTGATAATCTGCCTAGCTATTACGTTAAGTAATTGTTTTGGAGACATATTAAAGACCCTTAACTTGTAGCCTGTGTAATCTCAATGTGAACAAATACATTTTTATTTGTCCTGTGTCTATATATAACATATAGCTATGGGTATTAGGAGGTAAACATAGAATTCGTCCGATGAAAAGACATAGCAACTGTTCAACTGCATCTTATTTGTGGTATCCCAAATAATCCCCTTAGCACAAAACAGGGGTTTATTTACCTCCAACATGTGCACCTTCAAAGGCCCCTTAGGTAAATATTAATTTTTAGTCGAAGTTTCTTGATTTTAAGGGAAAAGCTTTTGGTTAAATTAGGAAAACTTGTTTTCATTGAGAAATTTTCTGAACATTTTTTTTGTAAGAAAAGAAACAGATATGGGTGAACGCTTAAAAAAAGTTTTGTAATTGTGCTCTTTTAGAATGTAATGCAAACATAACTGCGGTATTAGTATGAAGCATTGTTTCAGCAAAGTTTTGTTTACATACATTTTAGAAAGTGACTTAAAAGCATAATTTGGTTGCAGGTTTCAATCATGGAAATTCACCCAAAAGAGTTGATAATCAAACAAGAAATAAAAGAAGAAGAAGAAGTGAGCTTTCAACTAATTGAAGACCAAAGTTGTTCTCCTGAATTTGTTAAGGAAGAAAGTTTGTATAGTGAAATTAAAGAAGAAGAAAGTTTTTTTAGTGAAATTAAAGAAGAAGACAGTTTTTGTAGTGAAATTAAAGAAGAAGAAAGTTTTCTTGATATGATTGATAACAAAACTTGTTTTGTAGCAGATGAGATTAAAGAAGAAAAGAAAAGTAATCAAGAAGTCATAGATGATTCCGAGATGAATGAGAACATGGATTTTAAAGAACAAGAGATCAATTGTGAATGGTATGTTTATTATTTTTAAAGTAAGGTTAGGTTGCTAAGCTAAAATTTAAAGAATTTATATGTACAAACATCTTTTCTTATAAGATTAGTGGACTCGGTATAGCTCAGTTGGTAGGGTGGCCTTGTATTTAAAGTAAGTATGTCTGATTCGGAAGGTCAAGGACCTTAACCTTAACCTTTTATCATATTTTATGGATATTAATTCAAACAAAATCTTTTACAAAAACATGCGTTTGTTTAAGAACCATATTCATTTTGGGAATCATAGTTTGCACCTAAAACTATTCGTGTTGTATATAATTCACCCCGATGTGTAGTTAAAACATTTATAATTTAACAAATTTGATGATTTTAAAATTAATAAATCATGGCCACGCATAGTTGGTGATATATCTGTGATGTCACTGTACAGCAGGGGTCTCCAAACTACGGCCTGCAAAATGATTTGGTCCGACCCGCGGACGCCAATAAAAAAAATTTTTGTTTTAGATAAATTGAGAACGGAAAGATCGGCCGCGCGAACTAGCAACGTACAACGTACATACTCTGCCACCCCTCCAGCGTTATGGACTTGTCCAAAGCACACCTTCCACTCCTACCCCCACCACGCGGTGACGGCATTAGTCACTGCTCCTCACTCTACCACAGCGCAGTACTTTGTCCGAACTTTGTTTACCATTCATAACAGGGCGACGCTGCAGCGATTATTGTATTGGTGAACCACGCGCCTCGTGTGAATAAACATTTTTCTGTTCATAATTATGTTCCTATCAAAGAAAAGGAAAGTTGACAGTGAGTGCCGTGTTTTCAACGAAAAGTGGCGTAATGACTATTTTGTGATTGAGCATAGCAATGCTGCTTTGTGTTTAATTTGCAACGAGAAAATAGCAGTTTTAAAGAATACAATATCAGAAGGCATTATCAAACCAAACATTTGACAAGTAAGTATGCTGAGTTAAAAGGTCAGGTTCGTTCTGATAAAATTAAATATTGTTTTTAGAGAAATCAATAAAATCTCAACGAGAGGTGTTTACTAGGCACACACACCAAAATGAAGCTGCCGTTAGGGCAAGTTTTAAAATTTGCCACGCTTTGGTTAAGGCTGGTAAGGGTCAACTTCACAAAATAGGAAAATTCCAGTCTCGCATGAAATTTCCATAAAATAAAACACAGTCACTCACTATTTGTGTTGTATTATTTAAAATAACCTTTATCTATCCTTACAAACAAAGTTTGAATACCTAGAAATAAATAATATCATGAAAAAATTAGATTATGTACGTTTATTTACCTTTCCGGTCACGGTCGTCTAACGTAGCAGACGTCATTTTGGTAAAAATGAAACATACTAAAATATGTAATAATTCGCCAGGCACAGATTAAATGATTCACCTGTTACTAGTTAATACAACAGTAAACAGCTGAGTATTAAAGCAGACGTTGAGAAACGTTTTTTTCACTAAAAGCCATCGTCTTCAAAGATCACAGGTTGGACATAGAAGTAAAAGAACAGAAGCAAAATTTCATTTATACTCGAAAAAATCCCGCGAAAACAGTAGTCTAGTGGTGCGAAAGTCTTGTTCAGTTGTTAAGATTAATGTTATTGTGAAGAAAATTGAAAATTATTAAATTTCGCAGCTAAACCAGGTAAGAGAATCATAATATTTTAATTCATTTCCATTACGGTCACGCTGATATATGGCAATTATGCACATAACAAATTTTCTTAAAGTACTTGTTCACAATAGAAATCAAATGCTAATCCCAACCTCCAAATGCGAATGTAATGTTGTATCAATGAATTGAGTTATATTACGAAACCGTGCTGAAATTATGTCCAGTCACGCACAGTCCGGTCACGTTACCGGGTAGGAATTTATGTGAACGGAAAAAATTTGATGTGACCGGAACGGAAACAACGTGACCGTAATAGAAATAAAACATTGGAAAGCTAATTTTAAACATACAATATTTATGTTTTAATAAAACAGGGGATACTTTATAATTTTACTTTACTTAAAATAAATTCAGACTTAATAAAAATGTAAACTAAATGAATTTTAAAGGGATTTAAAGTTGATTCCTGGGAATATCTGTCATCTGTATATATGACCGCCTTAACAAATAATCAATTCGCTTGTCTTTTTGGAATATACTTCTAAAACTTAAAAATTATCTTAATTGTACAGTATACAATAAAAAGATAAATGTAACTTATAACAGATTTACGATTTAAAAAGCAATATTGCAACCATGTTATTTTTTTCAGCGGGCAACTTCAGTTATGGCTCCTACGAAAAACTCATCAGACAAAGAAAAGTACGACAAACAAAAACAGTTAGCCAGAGAAAGGCAAAGGAAGAGACGAGCGAAACTGACTGCTGAAGAACTAGAAAAAAAGAGGCAATATGACAGAATCAGATACATCAAAGAAAAAGAACAGAAGAAGAAGTCGATAAAAGAGATGTCAGAGAGAGAGCAGCGAAAAAAGAGAAAGATTTGGAGGGACCAATACAATAAAAAAAGAAAAGAAGGCATTACTTGCTGCGGCATTGGTTAACACACCGCCAGGTTCTCCAAATCCCAATGATCCCGTTGAAGTCCAGCAAGCCAACCGTGGTGAATCAAGTCAGAAAAAGTGTGGAAGAAAGGCTGTCAGGAAAGATAGGAGTAAAGCATATAGAGCTATTGACAAACAAAACAAACGCATAGAAGAACTGGAGCGAAGAGTACGGAAGTACAAGAAAAGATTGGAAAGACAAAAACAAAAATTGAATCCGACTACATCACCATCTCCAAGAAAACAGGTGTCAAGCCTTGTTAAAAAAAGTAATATATCGCCTAAAATAAAAAAACAACTGTTTTTAGGCTTAACGCTTCAAAAGCAATTGGAAAAGAAGGCAAAAACGTTGGCAGGCCAAAAAAAGAAAGGACAGTTCAGAAAAGTTATTGGTAATGAAATATTAAAAAAATACCGTGTGCAAAAATATTTCCAAAAGATACTTTCTTACAAATCAAACAAGGTAATACAAGACAATCCATCAGAATATAGTAGGAAGAAAAGATCAGCGATTAGAGATGCTTTATCTAAAGAGCTGCAAGCCTTTTTTGAAGACGACTCAGTGAGTAAGGTTTGCCCTGGGAAGAGAGACGTAGTTAAAAGGGGGAAAACAGTTGAACAAAGACGTGTACTGCTAGACACTTTATGTAATCTTCATGCAAAGTTTCAAGATGAGATGAAATGTAAAATGTCATTAACATCTTTCAGCAGGTCCAGACCGTTTTGGGTTACATTTCCCAAACGGTGCGATAGGGAAAAGTGTGGCTGCATCAAGCACGACAACTTCGGTTTGTTGGTGAAGTCACTGAGAGCAATGAAGGTGATCAAGCAGAAGAACAGTACTGAAGTGGTGAGATCCGTGACTTGTTGTGAAAAGTATAAGTCTTGCATGTTTGGTGAGTGCAAAGACAACACGATTGAACTTTCCTTTGACAGTGACTTCCAAATAAAATACTGGAAATGGATGACTATAAAAGAGGTGAAGTTAATAAAGAAGAAGAAGAAAGTAGTGAAAAAAACTGCTAAAGTTAAATTAGTTAAACGACTATCAGAAGTAATAAAAAATTTCAAAAATGAACTGATTGACTTTAAAAGACATACATATTTTGCCCATCACCAAACATGCAAGCTGAAGAGGGTACTGAAAAATCTTAAACGTAACGAATTAGTGTTCAGGATTGACTTTGCGGAAAATTATGTTTGCAAATATGACAAAGAGATACAGTCTGTGCATTTTGGTGCCTCTAAGTGTCAAATATCGATGCATACTGGAGTTTGTTACTCAAACTATGACAACCAGTCACAAACATCTTGTTTTTGTACTGTAAGTAACAATTTAGACCACCAAGCACACGCTGTTTGGGCCCATCTTCAGCCGATTTTAGAAAGACTTGCACAACAATTCCCCAATGTTGATACAGTACATTTCTGACTCGCCATCCAGTCAATACAGGAACCGAACCAATATCCATTTCTTCAAGACCATTGTTCCATCCATTTTTACAAAACTAAAATCTATGTCGTGGAACTTCACGGAGGCCGGCCACGGCAAAGGAACCATGGATGGTGTTGGTGGCACGCTTAAAAGAGAGGCTGAATGAGCAGTGTCATATGGAAAGGACATAACCAACGCAGCTGGATTTGTTAAGGCCCTATCAAGTGTGGACATTTTTTTGTTGGAAATTAGTTCAAAGAGGATTGAAAATATTAAAAAAACAGTTAGGCTGGCTAGTAATTCCTTCAATCGATGGGATTACTAAAGCCCACCAAATAACATTTTCAACAGGAAGTCAAATGAATGCAAACTTGTTGTCTTGTTTCGAGTGCCCCATGAACGACACCTGTAAACATTACAATTTGTTTCCGGTTTTCCCTGATTTATCTGTAGACCTACAAAAGGAAAAACGTATATTGAGAGTGGAAGACGTATTTTCTTCAGATAGTGAAGACACATCTGATGACCCGGCAAATTTTCAAGATTGTGGGCCTTCTAATGACAACGTTGAAACCGAAAGTGACAAATGCGAAGACATCTTAGAAACAAAGATTGATATAGGATCTTTTGTTGTTATACGGATTAATCCTATAAAAGCCAGCACTTCAAGTGGTCATCTTTTCGTGGCGATCTGTCAAAGCCAGGTTGTTGGCAACGAATTTGAAGTTATGTTCATGAAGTCCGAGAGTGATAACAAGACTTTTTTCCCCGACGACAAAGACGTTTCATATGTCAACCTCAACCAAGTGGTAACAGTTTTGCCTAACCCGAACATGATAGTAAGATGTAATAGGGTTTTTTACAAATTTATAGCAGAACCACTTATTGGTTATTAGAATTGTGTTGACTTATAACCCATATTTATTTCCATAACTAGTGTGTGACATTCCATACTAAACAGTTTAGAAGTGTCCATCTATAATTTTAGTTTGATGTCGTTTTATGTTTTTTCTTTGTTATGTCGATGTCGTTTTTTTTAAAACTCAGTCAGAGAAATGTTTAGTTTTATGTTTTAGTTTAAGTTTCAGTTTAGTTTTAGTTTGAGTTTCAGTATAGTTTTAGTTTGAAACACAATGTACATATAGTTTTTATTGTAGAATACTTTACCTTCATAATTTGTTGTATATGTCAAAGTGATTTCGTGAACATAGGTCCATTGCTGATTGTTCAAATTATAGTAATCGTTAAATGATTTCATTTGTGTTAGTCAAATTATTAATCGTGTTTTTTTTAAGATAAACCAACAACAGTCTTGTGCAACTGTGACCGGGTATACATCTATAATTTTAGTTTGATGTCGTTTTATGTTTTTTCTTTGTTATGTCGATGTCGTTTTTTTTAAACTCAGTTTAACAGAGAAATGTTTAGTTTTATGTTTTAATTTGAGTTTCAGTTTAGTTTTAGTTTGAGTTTCAGTATAGTTTTAGTTTGAAACACAATGTACATATAGTTTTTATTGTAGAATACTTTACCTTCATAATTTGTTGTATATGTCAAAGTGATTTCGTGAACATAGTTCCATTGCTGATTGTTCAAATTATAGTAATCGTTAAATGATTTCATTTGTGTTAGTCAAATTATTAATCGTGTTTTTTTTAAAGATAAACCAACAACAGTCTTGTGCAACTGTGACCGTTTAGGTAATTGAACATGGCTAACCTTTTTTTACATTTAAATTTGTTCAATAATCTGATGTAATTAATACATTGTTTGTAATGTAGAGACAGGGTATTTTAAATGAAACAACACAATTTATGATATAATGTTATTTATTTTATGACAATATTATATGAGACATATTCTATTACCTGATTTTGAACCTTTTTCAGTCGTAATGTGAAGTCTTATTTTTAAGCTATAATAACCCATATTGTAGTAATATAAAGTAATGTTTTATAACTATTAGTAGGATTAAGTGATTTTTATTAAAATTCTTGGTTATTATATATATTGTTATATTATAGTTGTTGGTTTTGTTTTGTGATTTCCAAGAATCTATAAAATATACATAGTTTTTTCAGGAATGTGTTGGTTTTTTTTACCAATTTTTTATCTAAATGTTGTAAAACATAATTTTTTTAGGCCTACATTAATTTCTACAACGGTTCCTTGGGCGGAAAATGCTCAGTAATCAATACAGTTTCATTCTGGCCTTGTCCATTTCAGTCCGGTCACGTCCGTGTCAGTCCGGTCACGCCCATTTCAGTCCGGTCACGCCGACAAATTCTATTATTTGTCAAACTTATAAAATGAAAAGTAATATATTTTATATGCAATTCACTGCATACAGTTGCTATTTGGTATAACTGGAAAATTCGTTCTAAACTATTGTCTTTTTAAAACTTCTACAACTTTTCATTGAAATTATATATTCATATACTCTACAAAAAGAAGTTTCAATGCAACTATTGTTACTTAAAGTCAAATTTAAAAGAAGAAATTACTTTTATATCGTCATATGATGTTTATACAACTTTCCTCTATCATAGTTTACGCTCTTTTCATCTTGAAGTATTTTTTTTATCGTTAATTTAGAGGTGTGACCGGAAAGTAAAATTTTAGTAATGTCATGCACAAAAAAGGTTTTTAAAATAAAAAACTTTAAAATTTAGCTCTGCTGGTTATATGGGTGCTTATGTAACATCATTATCTATCATATCCTGAAAGATCTATATTTAAAAAAAAAAAATACATTTTTGCAAAACTATCCTGGAATTACACCATTTGGTGACTTTAACACGTAAGCCTTTTACTGATGGAGAGTTAGTAAAAACGTGCATTCAAAAGGCAGTTGAAGAGTTGTGTCCAGAAAAAGCAATCCATGTTTAATGCGATCAGCCTGTCTTCAAACACGGTAGCTCGCCGAACTGAAGATATTGGTGCTGACATTACAAACCAATTTGAGGATGCGTGCAAAAAATTTGAATGGTATTCAATAGCACTAGACAAATCTACGGATGTCAGATTCAGCCCAAGTGCTTTTTTTTCATTAGAGGTATAGACAGTGATTTTTAGATAACCGAAGGATTAGCAGATGTTTATTCAATGGAAAGTAATGTTACTGGAGAAAATATTTTTTCCAAAGTAAGTGGTAGTATTTCAAAACTAAAACTAGATTTTTAAAAACTAAATGGTGTCACTACAGATGGAGGAAAAAATATGTGTGGCAATAAAACATGGTTAGTAGGACACGTGTGCAATGCTGTTAAAAGTGCAGAAAGGGAAAAACCAATGGTGTTACACGCATACTTGGGAAAGTTAGTCAAAACTTCTAACTACTTCTAACTAGTTAGAAGTTATTAGTTAGTCCCGTAAAAAGTAACTGATGGAAGTTATTAGTTAGTTACTTAAAAAAGTAACTGATAGAAGTTATTAGTTAGCTAAAAACTAACTGATAGAAAATAAAGTTAGTTTTTGGAGAAGTTCGCTGTTGGGTTGGACAATTTTTTTAAGGATTTCGTATGATAAGCACACATTTTGGTAACTGATTATGTTTATTACTACTTAGGCC
>JAGFPH010012367.1:16334-30483 GCA_018207615.1 Philaenus spumarius | reverse complement strand
AAGTAACCTTACATGATAGAGTCGCCCAAACTTACATAAGTCTGACAATAGTTGTGTTATGGTTCCAAGCCTAAAACTCTTAAAACCTTCTTGTTATCTTGTAAATGATTGTAATTTATTGTACTAACCTCAAGTTTTATTAAAAGTGTCACTAAGTTGTTTCTTAATAAGCCTTTTTGTTTTCAGCGATGTTCGAGAGAGCAGTGAAGGTGTGCAATCGAAGGGGTTCGGAGCTATATCCCTAGTTCTCTCTGCCGAGATCCGCGGGGTAACGCAAGCTGCACCATCAATAGGCACAGGCTCTACTCCTCCGGTTTCGGCTCCTATACGAAGGAAGTGGAATCATTTGTGGTGGCCGAAAGTGGCATTAGCCACCACCACCGCAATTGAACCATCAAGGGACTCCGAACCGAATCCTTCGACGGCTCCTATTATCGCTGCGAAGTCGGATCTTGGGGGAATGTCAGTCTCCCAAGAGGAATGGGACGAGGCAATCCTTGCGCTCTCCGGGAAAGATCCACCACCATCGGCCGAGGAGTTGGTTATAAATATGCCACAGGAAGACATCGACTTTATTTCTAAAATGTTAGATTTTAAATAATGTATTATACTAGTTTTAATAAATTATCTATTATATCTAAATGGTGTGTGTTTATTTAACAAGGTCAATCATTAGATATACATGGTTAGCAAACGGAGTATTTTCCATTCTGTACCCAGCTATTGTAGGGTAAACATCTAAGAGAGTTTTCAATATGACGCATTATTGTTGTGAGTTGAAGTGCTTTGTTCAACCTAAAAGTCAAGTGGATGGAATGGCATGTAACATCTGTAGATGTTATAGTTTTTGTCACTGTAGATGCGTAACGGAACAGAAGAAAGCAATGAAACTAGTCCTATACAAGACAAACTTTGAAGGATTTACTTGCTGTGACAAGATATGCACTCGGTTCACCGAAGATAAACTTTTTAACTGTTCATACTGTTCACGAACAGGAATCATACCAAAACTATGTACTTGTGTTTTAATTAATTGTAAATATAGAAAGTATTGGTGGGAAGAGAAACAAATGTAATTAAATTTTTAGTTTAAATTTTCAATCACTTTTGGCATTTATTTATTTTTATTTTTTTCAAAATTAACCTTCTCATGTCTGTCACCTTGACGCTGGTGAGAGGGCTTTAAACCAAGACAGGCCGTGATTGAAAAGCTGATTTATTCTGTTTTAAAAAGAAAATAATTTAATTTAATTTAGAAAATAAAAAAATAAAGATGGCGGAAACAAAATGGCGGAAAAAGATGGCGGGCGGAAACAGTGGCCGGCGTCGGCGCCTCAAGGTCACCCTCAACGCCCATGTTACTCTCCTCAAGGTCAACACCTCACAAACGTTAACTCTCCTCAAGGTCAACATCTCACACACGTTACACTGCTCAAAGGTCAAAGGTCAAGGTCAAGGTCAAGGTTGTCCTAAAGGGGAGCCTCCTCTACTAATGTAAATAAAATAAATGTTAATAACCATATTTTTTGTTGTTGTATCAAATAATTTTTTGCTGTAGTATCGTAAAAAATAGTGTTCAAAACTCGTGGGAAAATGTTCTTTACAGATGCTCGTTCTCTTTAAATTGCTCGTCTACGACTCGCATCTGAAAAATCACACTTTTCCCACTGGTTGTGAAATATACTATATTACACGTATTGAATCAATCAGCAAATATACTTTAAAATTTCATGGACTTTAACTCATATTTAAAAAAATAACTTCATATGAAATTATATTATTGATTGAAGTTGTAAACATAACCCCAAAGTATAATATACGCTAGGTTTTGTTTAAGTGTTACAGATGATGGGTGAAATCAGCTGTTATATTATATTGTTACTCACGTAGGTACTACGAACTGACTTACACTCGCTTTTATAAATAGGAGTTGATAAATAGGACTACTGAATAATATTGATCTTAAAATGCCTTAGTCACTAAAACTTTAAAATAATAACAATTAATTGTCAAATGCCACAAAAGTTTTCACTATATATTTTAGTTAGGTTTTACTACAAAACCACCGTATGTTCGTGTCGGGGAAAGACTATCGTAGTCTGAACATCCATCGCTGAAGTTTTAATCAAGGACAGTGACATCAAAAGTAAAAGAACGAAGCAGAAGGTTGACCAAGCACACTTCAAAGTCCAGTATCACCAGCTGAGATCAGTAACCTGCCATCCCCTGCCTGCCTAACTATTTCTGGTAAAGTACCTTTGCATTTATATTGCGAATTAAGTGATTCCTCTAAAGGGGGTGAAATACTGCACCCCTCCTGCTCTTTTTTTTTTTTTAATTGGTTCTTAAATCAACCCCGGTAGGTACTTTGTCTTTGTCCTGGGAAAAAATACTTTCTAACTACGTATTTTTGTTGAAACCCTTTACGGTGGTATTTTTGGTAAACTTGAAAAGCCTGAATTTGATGCATTAAAAAAACATTGTCATCTGACAAATGTGTTATGCGTTTTCCTTTAAAGATGTTGCTATATTGACGTCAATATGAAAGAACACTCTTATTAGCGCATTCCCACAGGAAAGATGAGCTATTACAGTGACCCATATGGTGAGACCTAAGGTTGGGAGTAGTAAATGAGCACCGATCATGGTCCCCAGAACAAGTTTTGGGGTGTCATTAAAAATGTTATAATACCAGGTGTCTTAAAAGTCCCCCCCCATTATTTTTTTTATTAATCGAAATAGACAGATTTGTTTTGGGGATTGTTAACGTGAACAAAAATGGAGTTGTTTGGTGTATGGTAAATATCAACCTCTCCCTAAAAAAATGGGGTATTTTGGGGAAAGTCGAAAATTTATATATAGAAGCGAAAAAACATTTGCACTTCTATTATTTGCGTCTAAGGTGTAAAATATTGTTCGTAGAGGTAAAATGTACTAATAGACGTGAAATGCCCCTCAAACAAACTGGCGTAAATCGTTTTTTCTTCGTGTTTTTTTTCGGTTACTGGTGCATAGATGGCCATGTATGTAAGCCTAAATGAGAAACATAGATTGGTTTCGACAAACCGCACTATACGTTTATGAGGCAGTGAGCTCTCAATATTTATCCGATATTTCTTTTAATTTATTCATTCTGCAAGCGAAACCACGGATACCTCTTCTTTAACGAAATATATTATATCTATTTTTAATTAAAACCGATAAACACATTCGGACAAACACATTTATTTCCCCATCAAGAGTTTAGATTAAATTGACGTGACTGAAATATCCCCCAAAAGTAAGGAATCGAGTTCGGCCAGTGATATACTGCGGCCAATTAAGTTTATCCAAAATTTATTCGGTCAAATTAATTGTTTTTAATTAAATCGCTCCTACCCTTTTCGCTAAAACACACTGGCCGACAGATAAGACAATATTGCGAAGCCTCGTCCGAGTGCAATGCCACCTCAATAAATAAACCTCAATCAAATGTTAATTAAATCAAACACGGAGCTGGCGGTGAGATAATCTCACACGTCCACATGGAAAACACCTTAATCCGGGCAATGTTTATGTCTGGTAGGAAATCGGGATTTAATTCGAAGCCGCGATCACGGTGGCGGTCGCGCGGAATTTCGCTGGGCAAAGGCGTTCGCGTGGGTAGTTTCGACGGCCGACTCGATCCGCTGCGTGTCGGTACATCAAAAGACAGTGTTCGTTTGTGTGCGCTGAATTTGAACGGCACTTTCACACGTGGATGCAAAGTGGAAGCACTTGTTCAATTAGATTTTTTTTATTAGTAAGTGATCTTTAAATTAATGTTTAAAAAATAAGGTAAATATTTTTTGTATTTCCTCGTTTTTAAATAAAAACTAAATATAGGCGATTGCTACAAATGTTTCACTGCACAAAGTGAACAGTCGTAGCACTTGGCATAGATCTAACTCAACTCAGTTGACAACTCTATCTTGTACTAGCTGACCCGTACGGCGTTGCCCGTGGTGGTTGGTATTTTCAGTCTTTTTAACGTAATTGTATTCTTTTTAAGTGTTCAGTCAGTTAGTGGTATTTGGCTTATATATATATATGTATATATATATATATATATATATATAGATCTTAAATAATAAAAGCACTATTGTCATAATAATAAAAGATCTGAAATTATGATTTTGGTAACTTTGATCCCCCCAAACCCCTCATAAAATGTCTAAATTTTTCATACCCTTTCTTAGTGAGCATCTACGGCCCTAGAGGAAGCTTCATACCAAATTTCATTCCAATCCGTTCGGTAGTTTTGAAGAAATCGTGATTTAATAACTTTGATCCCCATAAACCCCCCTAAAATTTCGAATTTTTTTAAACCCTTTCTTGGCGAGGGCCTATGGCCCTAGAAGAAGCTACATACCAAATTTCATTCGAATCCGTTCAGAAGTTTTGAAGAAATCGTGATTTAATAACTTTGATCCCCAAAACTCCCCCCCTAAAATTTCGAATTTTTTCAAACCCTTTCTTAGTGAGCACCTACGGCCTTAGAGGAAGCTACATGCCAAATTTCATTTCAATCCGTTCGGTAATTTTTGAGAAATCGTGATGAGTGAGTCAGTGAGTGAGTGAGTGAGTAGTATTTCGCTTTTATATATATAGATTGAATATTTCACCCACTAAAAAATCATTTAATCGCAATAAAACAAAAACCGTTGGAAAGGAAATAATTTAAACTTTAATTTTTTAATCTACAAATTTGTTCTAAAACGTATATTTTACATAATGTAATCATCGTTTTAAAATTATAGTTCTCTAAGTCCATTGATGACGCGCACGAAAGCAATAGGAAATTACACAAATATGCCACTTCTTTATCGCTCGACAGAACTGTTTTGAAAATAATAGAAAGATACCTTTGGATTCGTCAAGATTTTAAGTCTCTAACTGCCTTCCAATCAGTCGTCACTCTTATAGTTTCGAAAATATAAAGGTTTCTGTAAGCCCTTGCATTTGGACAGTTTTCAGCCAATGAAGCAGCACATTTTGGATTCGATATATCCCTTACAATTCGATATATTTGTGTCGATAAGTTTATATCGATTTCTAGACAAAAGTTCAAACTTTCGTATCGTGTAAAGCAAACCACATTTACTGTAACGGTTTTATTCGTACTGTCATGGGAAATACAGATAAGTGGGAAATCCAAAACTCGGCGTTCTCACGCTTTGGAAGCGACCATTGTACACGGTATTGTACGTGAGAGTTTTTATTCGTTTGATATAATTTTGTGATTCAAGGAACACTAATTCAAATACTTTTATGAAATAATAATTTACAAGTGTACCGTTCAGTTCTTTGATTTATGCTCTACACTTTGGTGAAGTAATATTTCATTTTTGAGCAAAACATACATTCCTAAATACATACATTCAAACTAGTAGTAAAAGCCCTTATTTACTTATTTAGGCCTAGTTTTGTTAACAGTCTTGTAGTAGGAACATAAAAACTGATGTTTAAAAAAAATTCAATTGATAAATATTTTTATACACTTCTATTTAGAGCTAAATTTAAAAAACTTTTGTACATTTTGAAAAAATTACAAAAAATGTTTACTACTTTTTATGTAGGCCTAAAGTTGAACTTTTTCCTTTCGTTACTGAACATTTTTTGTTTCTTGAGCTAATAGCCTTGTCATTTTTATATAAATCAATTTTTTACTGGCATATATGAAGTCTATGAACCTTTTTACACAAAAAAAAGCTATTCAACACTTTTGGATTAGGGTATAATTACTATATTTGGCGATTTTTTGAAAATATGTTTGCAACACGCACAGAAATGGCTTGACATTGCAAAAAATTAACATGAACAGTTAGTTTAAGGGTTTTAAAGTAGTGTTTTTACCATTACTTTTTTAGTCAAAAAGCTTTTTTTTTTAAATTTTAACGAAGAATAATTCGTAGTTCTAAGAAAGATGTGGGAGTTTGCACCTTTTTCTATGGAACACTTTTGGATTGGGGTATAGTTACTATATTTGGCGATTTTTTGAAAACATGCTTGAAACACGCACAGAAATGGCTTGGCATTGCAAAAAAATAGCATAAACAGTTTAAGGATTTTAAAATAGTGTTTTTACTATTAATTTTCGCATCCAATTTTTTTTATTTTAATTTGAACGAAGATTAAATTGAATTGCTAAGAAAGATGTGGGTGTTTGCTGTCACTTCCACCCCCCACTAAGGTAGAAGAGATTCAACGTTAGTGTTGAGTTTACGTTCCTGCCCAAAACGCTGTGCATTATTTCCTATTCAATAAAACCAAACAGATACTCCAAACCTAACTTGACGTTCGAAAAAAATGTTTCATATTGTCCACTTTCAAATAAGAGACGATTCCTCTATTCATCTGATCGCCCGAGAGGACGATTGTCTCTAATCCCATCACGGATGTCACCCAAGTCGCCTTTCTCTTTAAGATATCGTCAATTACAATATACATGCAGAATTTGCGATTATGCGTCGTTTTTGTAAAGAAAGTTCACTAACTTTCCAAAAATTTCCCTTTTTAATGACAAACATGACGGTTTTTTTATTAATTCTATAAGTTAAAAGATAGCAGAGTTATTAGCTAAAAAACAAAAATTTCCCAAATATTGCAAATTACGGCATACTTTGTAATGTCACCATTAATCCTTATATATTATTATTTTCTCAAAGGTGTTTTTTTTTGTCGCTAAGCGATAGGCCTATCTCCTTTAATTCTTCATCAAAATTAATTATGCAAGCATCATTTTAAAGCTTATGTTCCCCGCTATCTACAAAACATAAATAAACAGCTTAAAAATAATGTTTTCGCTACACAAATTGATTAAACAATTTTATATTTTACTTCATATGGTTCCTATAATGAAAAGCGCCATCTATTAACAATCTCTTTAACCAATATGACAGCTGTTAGTTAGATTTTTTACATTCTATATCTATTCTATCACTCAAATCAATCAAATTAGACCAACGTAAAGCGCTATAAATTTGTATAAACCAACATAAATAAATAACGTAATTAACTAAGTTCAATCAACGTATTAAATCAGTTAAGTGTAGGCCTACTCCTACTTTTCAAAATGTTCTCATGGGTCAGCTAGTACTTAAATAATCAATAAGCAACATTTCAAACAAATTTCGATACTGTCAACTAAAGAAAACAATATAATGTGTAACGTCAGATGTTTTTCTTATAATACAGTAAGTTTCTATTTTTTATAACTTAAAAGATTACCGATTAATTGGATAAAAGCTAAACATTTCGTATCTTTTTAGATGTCCATAATATACAAAATTACTTCAATAATTTACGAGTAAAATCATGTAAATAAAGTCCATAATAAATATTATTACAAACTTACAAAAACATTTTTTATAACACCAAAACAAAACAGACTCTAAACAAAAGTTGTAAGTCACTTCGAAAATATACCGGGTGTTCGGAAAATCTGAAAACGGTTTAATATTTCGTATATAAGGAAAATTAAAAGGTAGATGTGGATTGAGGAACCTACTCTATGTAAAAAATACTATGTTATTAAGATTTCCAAAAATGTATCCATCACCTTGGATCCGCCATTTTGAATGTAACTTTGTTTCTTTAAATTGGAAGGTGGTCATGAGATAATTCATTTCGATATAGATTTTCAATAGAAAACCAACGGTGAAATTTTCACATCCATATCTTTAACCGATTAAAAATGGAGTAAAAAAAACGAAATATTGTTTTCCGATTTTGCCCCATTTTGCTGTACTATTTAAAAAAATATTAGTTATTACTCTTTTTAGATTTAGAATTAAATAAGCTTTCAAACAATATGCTACCCAACCATATTTGGGAGTATTAAACATTTTTTGAGATAGAGCAATTTTGATTTATTCAAAATAGATTTCGAGTGGTTCAACCAAATATCGTTGTATCACCACCTTCCCACTTAAAAAAACAAAGTTACATTCAAAATGGCGGATCCAAGATGGTGGATAAATTTTTGGAAATCTTAATAAAATAGTATTTTTTACATAGAGTAGGTTCCTCAATCACATCTACCTTCAAATTTTCCTTATATAAGAAATATTAAACCGTTTTTAGACTTTCCGAACACCCGGTATTTGAATAGTGACAAAGAAAGACAAAGAAAACCAAGATATTTTTTATTTTTAGCCAATAACTCGAGATTATCTTCTAAGAAATAATTTTAAAAAATCATTAAAAAAATGTTTGTTTCTTGAAATATTTTTGTAAAGTTAGCGATTTTCGAGATTAAAAATTTTAAACGGCCGCCATTTTGAAAATATATAAAAAAACGTTTCGGTTTTTTATACATATCGTAAAAGATGTCATACTAAATGGGTATTCAAAATTTGTGTTCAATACATTCCCTACATCCAAATATATTAAGTATTTTGTAAAACAAACTAAATGGTGGATAACTGGAAATCGACGCATTCCCGAACCTATGTTTATGCTAACGTTTTTCTTTATTTTCACTAGTGGAACACGTCCTGAATGTTTCTTTCTGAATCACCCTGAATAAGCTACATATATGTTTACTAAAGGAATCTGACAACTCTAATAACTTCAACGGCTACCGTACGGTGTCAGCACCGCTAAGGCATCCGATTTTCAACCTTCTAAAACACACAAACACACTTACCGCGATATCGATCGGCCGCCAATTAAACTCCTTATTAAATTTCAGTCTTGATTGGCGGCACGCGGGCCGTACAAAGACGAGACTCCGGTTCGCAAATCGTTTGTTACGCGAGGGCTGGAATGCGCCAGGAGGGTCTACGATAGGGGACCGCTAATCTGTCCCTTTTAATCCCGAAGTCCCCACATGACTCATCGAATTTACTGCAGCGAGTAATTAAAATTTGTTTCGCCCTACTGTTCGCCGTGACTCGGAATTATTTCAGAGGTTTTCCTTTTTTGTTGAATTATGTATGGATTTGGGATAAGTCCAACAGATGGGAGGGGAGAGTTTAGAGGATGATAGTGCTGGAAAAGTGTACGCTGGGAAGATAATGACAATTTATGATCGTTGCTAATTTTAACTATAAAATAGTTAAACTTCATCACATCAAGCGGGGATAATTAATTTAACACGTTCACTGCTATGCAAATTTCGTATTTCCGATGCTACGTGCTGACCTTTTATTTTTTATATTTATAGAATAAACGAGTACAAATTAATTTATTTTGAACCTTTCTACGTAGTAGGGTAATAATCACTAACAGGCTCAAAATTGGTGTGGGAAGCACGCAATGCTCCGTGTATTAAAAATACTCCCAATACTTGGGTTGGCGTCCGAAGCACGCAATGCTCTCTGTGTATTGAAAATTATCTCAATACGAGGCTTGGCGTGTGAAGCACGCAATGCATTGTTTATTGAACATTCTCTCAATACGGGAATTGGCGTGCGAAGCACACAATGCATTGTTTATTGAAAACACCCCTAATAGGAAGTTTGGAGTGCAAAGCACGTAATGCACTGTTTATTGAAAATTCTCTCAATATTGGGGTTGGCGTGCGAAGCACGCAATGCTCTGTGTATTAAAAATTCTCTCAATACGGGGCTTGGTGTGTGAAGCACGCAATGCATGGTTTATTGAACATTCTCTCAATACGGAGATAGGCGTGCGAAGTTTATTGAAAATACCCCTAATAGGGAGTTTGAAGTGTGAAGCACGCAATGCACTGTGTATTTGAAAATTTTCCCAATATTGGGGTTGGCGTGCGAAACACGCAATGCATTGTGTATTGCAAATACTCCCAATATGGGGGTTGGCGTGCGAAGCACGCAATACATTGTTTATTGAACCTTCTCTCAATACGGTGATAGGCGTGCGAAGCACGCATTGCATTGTTTATTGAAAATACCCCTAATATGGAGGTTGGCGTGCGAAGCACGCAATCCACTGTGCATTGAAAATTCTCCCAACATTGGGTTTGGCGTGCGAAGCACGCAATGCATTGTGTAATGCAAATACCCCCAATATGGGGGTTAGCGTGCGAAGCACGCAATGCACTAAGTATTGTAAATACTCATAATACGGGGGTTGGCGTGCGAAGCACGCAATGCATTGTGTATTGCAAATACTCCCAATATGGGGGTTGGCGTGCGAAGCACGCAATGCACTAAGTATTGTAAATACTTATAATACGGGGGTTGGCGTGCGAAGCACGCAATACACTATGTGTTGAAAATACTCCCAATTCGGGGGTTGGCGTACGAAGCACGCAATGCACTGTGTCTTGAAAATTGTCCCAATAAGGGGGTTGGCGTGCGAAGTAAGCATTGCACTGCGTATTGAAAATTGTCCCAATAAGGGGATTTGCGCGCTAATCACGCAATGCTCTGTGTATTGAAAATTCCCTCAATACGGGAATTGGCGTGCGAAGCACGCAATGTATTGGTTATTGAAAATTTTCT
This sequence comes from Philaenus spumarius, assembly GCA_018207615.1. Lineage (NCBI taxonomy): Eukaryota > Metazoa > Arthropoda > Insecta > Hemiptera > Aphrophoridae > Philaenus > Philaenus spumarius. The sequence continues at coordinate 20,035 of JAGFPH010012367.1, read as the reverse complement.
CAATACGGGGATAGGCGTGCGAAGCACGCAATGCACTGTGAGTCGGCCGCTTCTCACAGTGTTTCTCAGTGTCAAGCTCACATGTGCGTCCTTAGCAGTAAACGTGTTAAAAAAGGCGTATCATAACGGTGGTTCCTTTTTCCGTATAGTTATAGAGCTAGCCATTTCAACAATTTTCAACAAACACACAGTGATACATAAAATAAATCCAAAATCTGTTCTGAACTCAGTTGTTCGCCTTAAATTAGGAGAAAATCTATTGTACCGCTTTCAACTACACTAAATTATTGGTAGGCCTATGAAGTAATATTTCCGTAGTGAATTAAAATATTCTTTGTGAAATTTTATAAAAGTAGAGGGCTCCGCTTGGTTCACTCGCCAACCTCCGCGGTGACTCACCGCCTACTATTAAATAGGCCTAATATTAAATTCTAATATTATGTATTATTTATTACTTTCTTCCCCCTATATGTAGTATATATATGGAGAAAGTAACTTATTGTTTTCGTCCAAATTTTCGAATTTGAATTTTTAGTGTAATCATCTGTTTTGGTGCTCCCTGAACCCCAAAAAATTGTTAAGTGAAAATATCTGTGTTAAAAGTAGGGCATACCATGGAAAATATTAGATGCATGTAACACACATAAATATTATATTATTATTATTATTAGTATTAAAACTATTCGATCGATTTCGAAATAAGTTGCGACAAACATGACAATTAGGCCTATATAGATTCATGAAAAAAGGGTTTGAACATTTTTGAAAAGTGACCCTCTTTTTTGCCAAAAGCCCCAAAAATCTGTTATTATTACCTAAACGAGAATTTTTATAAAGATTCGGTTTTTACATATAGTAGGGTACATTAAGGGCTACAAATAAGCCAAATTTTATCAAAATCGTTAGAGCCGTTTTTGAGAAATTTTTATTTTTCTCGTTTTTGGCCATTTTTTTGGGGTAAAATACCTTAAAAATCAAAAATTTGAAAAAAAAATTAAAACAACGCCTAGAGATATTCCAGAACTACACCTACATACCAAATTTCATCAAAATGGGACCGTTGGTATGGTATCCAGCTCTGTACATACATCCTAACTACAGACACAAGGACAGACATCACCAAAAAACACTTTTTTGGGTTCAGGGAGCACCAAAACAAATAATTCCACTAAAAATATTTTTGGTTTCATGGAGCACCAACACAAATAATTCCACTAAACAATTTTTTTCGGGTTCAGGGAGCACCAAAACAGATAGTTTTACTAAAAATTCAAATTCGAAAATTTGGACGAAAACAATACCTTCTCCATATACTCCGTATAGGGTGGAGAAAGTAAAAAGCTACACTATCAATGAGTAGCATAGGCTAAAATTCAATTTGATAAAAACATTTTTTTACTTAATATTTGTAAATTTAGTCGGAAAAGTATCTTAGGTTAGGAATAGACTGATGAACCAAAACATGTATTTTTACATTTATTACCATAGCAACCAATTGATTGAATAAAATAACAGATGGAACAGCTGTTTGCTCTAATATTTCCATTAACAGCTGATTTCTTTGAAACAATTATTTGCATTTCTAACTTTTAGGTTAGGTGTTTATTAAAGTGACCTTATCCTTGCTGGTTCTTTTAAGCTTTTTTTATATCACCTATAAAATATACAAAATAATTTGATTTGAACATTTAACATTATTTACCATCTTAGCTTTGGGAGTTATGATTAATCCTACACCTGTATTATATATGTATATAGAATAAAGTTTCAACGGGGTTGGCGTTTGGAGCACGCAGGGGTTTCCCCTAGTTCCTATATTCAAATATAGTATAAACTTATTTGCGTTTCGTGGGTATATTGTATCAAACCTCAACCCCCATACAAAATGAATAGCAAACCTAAACGTAAATACTAGGTTCAGTTTTTACCTAACCTACAAATAACAAGAAATAACAAGAACCGTCGTGTATGCCTATTTGTTACAGACTTTATGATAAATTTTCGAAAGGACAGCTGTAATAAATAATAGTTTACAAAACTAAAATAACACGATTTAAAAGCAAAAACCGAACTAAAAATTTTAAAATAATTGTAAAAAAGCGTGGAGTGCTTTTCATCAAATGTTAAAAATATTTCATTGGTAGATATTTATAAAAGTAGAATTATTATAAAAGTATAGTATAATGCACCCCACGCTTTTTTTACAATTATTTTCAAATTTTTAGTTCGGTTTGTTTTTAAAGCGTATTTTTTTTTGTTTTTAAACTATTATTTATTTTCTTATTATTCAGTTTGGAGACCATGATCAGTGCTCACTTACTACATCCAACAAAATTTATGAACTCCCGAAGTTTCTGCATATCGTCGTGAATCACCCTGTATATAAATTTTTTAATGACACCCGAAAACCTGTTCTGGGGACCATGATCAGTGCTCGCTTACTACACCCAACAAAATTAATATTGCATTGTCATCGGCCCTTGATAAGTGTGCAAAGTTTCAAACCAATCCAACGTTTTGAAGGGGGTGAAAACACGTCGTGTTCCGGGGACCATGAACAGTGCTCACTCACTACACTCAACAAAATTAATATTGCATTTTCATCGGCCCTCGATAAGTGTGCAATGTTTCAAATCAATTCGATGTTTTGAAGGGGGGTGAAAATCATTATAGCCTACCAAGCTAATAAAATAGTATTAATAGAATCAATGTTTTATTATAAAACAGAAAATGAACATAACCTCATATTTATTAAAGCTTTTGAAAAGGGAAATCTTTTAAGTACATCCTATTTACGATACATTAACGGCTATTATTATATTAATTAAAACTCAGGCCTACCTTCTTTTGAAAGTAGGCCTATCATCTAATTCTAAACAAAAGACAAATTTATCCTATTACTTTAAATGAGCAATTCTTGTATCTATCTTTGTATCTGTCGCGGATCTCGAAAAAGGCTCTAACGAATTCAAAGAAATTTTGTATTTAGGTGTAGTTTTGATTTTTAAGTACACCCATATAGTTGTATTTCGTGTAAAAACGCATTTTTTTTAGTAAATCTAATTTAAAAGTTGAACAATTTTAACATAGGGTCTTATGGGTTGCCATTTTGGTTACAAAATAACAACGAAATAGTAAATAAAGCGATCAAAACAGCTGTTTATAAACAAGCCAAATAATGTATACTGTTTTAGCACGTTGGAAATAGAAATAGTGGAATAGAACTGAGATTGAGTAATATCCAAAATCAGCTGTTCATTGGATAGTTTTTAATTATACTGTTAAAAAACTAGCTAGGCCTAATTTATAAATTTATAATGTTTTAGCATGTTGGAATTAGAATAAATTGGGCCTGATTTAACAATTTATTTTGTGAAAAAAAAGGTAAACTTGGCAAAGATGGATACATTTTAATCCAATTTTGTAATGTAGGCCTGGCTCATTTCTGAAACATAGTATTGAGGTTATGTTAATCCTGCAATAATTTTTACTATATTTAGGCCTGGTTTCAAAACTTTTGTTGACAGAAAATAGTAGAACTAGGACTAAAATCGTAATGAAAGCCTCTCACGTGTGACGTTTTTAGACATTCGCGCCACCTATATATTTTTTTTAATAAATATTACTTTTTACCGATAGTTACAACTTCTGTCTACCTTCACCGACACTTCCCAAATAGTTTCCCTTTTCTCCGCCAGACG
>JAGFPH010012366.1:11248-26837 GCA_018207615.1 Philaenus spumarius | reverse complement strand
CCCCCCTAAAATTTCCAATTTTTTAAAACCCTTTTTCAGTGAACACTTATGGCCTTAGAGGAAGCTACATACCAAATTTCATTCCAATCCGTTAGGTAGTTTTGAAGAAATCGTTATTTAATAAATTTGATCCCCCCAAAATCCCCCTAAAATTTTGAATTTTTTCAAACCCTTTCTTAGTGAGCACCTATGGCCCTAGAGGAAGCTACATATCAAATTTCATTTCAATCCGTTCGGTAGTTTTTGAGAAATCGTGATGAGTGAGTCAGTGGGTTTTCGCTTTTATATTTATAGAAGATATATAATAGGCTTTAGTCTGAATGACTGATTGACTGACATAGAACCAACTTAGAGCAAAAATGTATTAATATACAAACACGAAAATTTGTATTATGTATATAAACACGGAAGTATATTTTTATGGGCTTATACTTATTAAGAAAGGATTTTTGCAATATTTGTATTGTAAAGAGTAAAAATAGTTAAAATTCTGATAAAACAGGTGTTCGAATCAAAAGCTCAGCAACACATGTTTGTTTACATTCATTACCATAACAACCAAATTAGCAAATTTATAATTAATTTATTATTCTTCACAACCAATAGCTTTTTTGGGTTAGATTAACGAACTAAAAGCAAACACAAACAAAAATCAACGTTAAACATTTACTGTATTATAGTTAAATTCAAGCATATGTTGTTACATATTATAAATAAAACAGCATAATTTTAGGTTAGGCCTACAATGAACCAAACACTATTATTTGCAACCAATATGGCAAATTTATAATCAGGTTATTTTTCTTCACAACTAACTGTTTTTTTTTTTTTTTTTTTTATCTAGTAAAAGCAAACCAAAGGTTTACTGTATTATGAGTCAAACATCTGGTATTGTATTATAATTTTCCCTTAGTTGGTATTTTCAAAATTTGAAATGTTGATTATTGATTATTTAAGTAATTGATGGTGAAATTACAAAACGTGCCGTAATACAAATTATTGGGTATGGCCGTGTCTATTTCGATCTCTGTCTTATATTAGTAATGTAAAGGTCACCGTTTGGTTGTCATTTCCGTGAAAATATCAGATTATACAATAATCTGTTTGCATTGACTTCACCATTGGTCGCCGCCGGGGTTGGTGAGCGAAGCGAGTAGGGGCGGATTCAGTATCACGTTTTAGTGAGTGCTCTATACAGGCTGGCTGGTATTAAAACATTTCTGGTGATAAACTACTTGGTACTAGTGAACGAAACCAGCAGGAGCGGATCCCCTAGTTTATAATCTGTATATATAAATATTGTATTGACAGCGAAGGGGTTGGTGTGCAAAGCACGCAGGATTTTATCCAGTTCAACATTATTTATATATACGAGAAATTTATTTGCAAGACAAACTACTATTTAAAATATAAATAACATTTTACATTAGTGAATAGAGTAAAAGGATATTTTTCTGCGTACGTCCAAATTACATCGATGTAGGAAGGTCACGACGGTTTAACCTTGAATCGAGATAAAATCCAATAAATCCGCCAAACGTAACAATTTAATTGCAACTTATTCCAAGAGAGCGAACCTGAATTTAATTCCAAATGAAGGTCATGAACGAAGGGTAAAGAGAAAGAGAGAGAGAGAGAGAAGATATCACGTGATCTTTCACTCTGCGTCAGTTGTTTGTTATACATTATTATTTTATGTAAATAAATACATATGCTTTCTGCTTCCACAGAATGAGAACATGTTTAATCAACACAAAGGAATACGTGTCGTGTCTGCCACACTGATTTGCTACTTTGGTTAGCGCAGTCACTATGTTAGTAGAGATAATTTAATCAAATTTTAGACAAAGGCATCTAGCATTTCACGATTATATATCAACTCGTATAAAAGCGAGTGTGCGTCCGTACGTGAGTGAAAATATAATATAACAGCCGATTTCACCCATCACCTGTATCAAATCAAAACCTAGCGTAGATTGTACTTTGACGTTAAGTTTACAACTTCAATTAATATAAGTCTTTTGAAGTAAATTTTCTTAAAAAATGAGTTAAAGAACTAAACTAGGCTATAATACATTATAAGATTTGCTTTTAGGTTATATATTGAATACGAATACAACCTTTTATTATCGATATATTCATTTATACAAGTTTAAAGAAGAGATACCCATTCATTTAACTTACATCTTCGTATAACATATAAACATATTCGATTATTAATGTATTAATTTTAATATTAATAACTTCTAAATCATTTGATCTATCAACATGAAGTTAGAAATCGATTAAAAGATAATATTTGTATCTTTATTTAGATATATAAACTTAAACAGCAATCAAACTTATATCATTCTAAAAGTACTGAGCCATACATGTTCACACACACACAAAAAGGAAAAGAAGGCAGTAGTGGGAATGAAATGAATATAAATCGTTGGTTGTATTGGTTTAATCTGAAATTTGATCATTATTTTTATCTTTTCAAATTTAAAATTAAAATCTAAAAAATAACATAAACATGATTGTACAGTCAAATAATACAAAAACATATTTTTAGGTTAGGCCTATCATGAACCAACACATTCCTTTGATGCATTTACATTCATTACCATAACAACCAAGTTACCAAATGTTGAAATTTTAAAAAAAATTAGAAAGCACTATGTCCATATTAGAGTTATCACCAAGTACACTAATTTAACACAACTTACAAAATTAGGAAGTGCAATGTCTATTTCATACGTAAACTCATTAAGTAAACTATTTGAACACAACTTACAAAATGGTTAAGCTCAATGTCCATTTTATCGATAGCGTGACGTGGCTGTACCCATTCAGCAATTGAGTTTAAGCCTTTGAATTTACAACTGCCTATTTTATTTCGTCGATTTCTGCTTCTTTAACTATCTGCTGTTATATTGAACTTCTGGACTGTATTAGTAAACCAATAAAGAAGAAGAAATCATTGACGAAATGAAAAACTAAAAGCGTATCGCGTATCACGAGTTCGTATATTTTACGTCATCCTCGGAGCGCCTAAAATCGTTTGTGTATGTTGCCGTTAAATCAGGTAAAATAAAATAAACTAGGACTAACCTTAAAAAATTGTTTTGCTGAGCTGATTATCCTAATCAGCTGTTTTATCTGTTATTTTATGCAGTTGGTTACCATGGCAATGATTATGAAAATGTAATTTTCTAGGTTATGGCTAATTCGTACAGACATTATTAGCGAATTTCCATAGGAAATATGAACTGTGCAGTGAGTCTTACGGTGATACGAAAGTTCGTGAGTAGTAAATAAGAACCGATCATTGTCCCCAGAACAGGTTTTGGGGTTTCATGAAATATTACGGTATGTATATTTTGGATTTGGTCCAAATGTGGTACACAAATTGCTTTTTCTTAGACGCTCGGAATTTTTCGTTAGTTAAAAAAATAAAACGACTGAAAACACGTTTTTTTTTACTGGAAGTAAATCTGTTTGTTTTTTTTTTTTACTAGAATGTATTATTTTGGGAGTTTTATTTAAACAAATATCATATAATTCTGCACACTTTTTATAAGACCTTATATCCGTCTGGACCCTCCCAAAATAGACAAAACGTAAAATATCATAAAATTACTTGGTAGATTTTATCAGGGGAGCGGCTAATCCGAATCGGATTTGGGTGGAACGGAGCAAATCATGAGCCAGGGCTGGAGGATGAGGTGTAAGCAAATTCTACTAATACTAGTGGAGACCCCTGCGTGCTAAGCACGCCAACCCCCGATGGAACTTTCTAAAAACATATGTTATGTTTTATTTATAATAAAGGTGTAGGATTAATAATAACCTCAAAACTAAGATAGTAAATAATGTTAAATGTTCATATCAAATTATTTCGTATATTTTATAACAATTAGTTATAACTCGAGGCATTTTCTGTTATTTGAACAAACCTACCAACGAAGGGAATCGTACTTTATCTGTTTAACATTAGAAGGTTCCTATAACCTCCTAAATACTATAAAAATCATTATTTACTTCCACGAAAACATTTGGATTAGTTTGGTTGTTATTATAAACAGCTGTTTTGTATAGAAATGGGTTTTAAATTTTATTATAAACATTATTATTATTATTATAACTATAAACATCATTCTTTACATCCACGAAAGCAGCTGGATTAGTTTTTTCTTATTACAGCTGTTTTGTATAGAAATGGTTTTTAAATTCGTTCCATGTTAATTTTATGGGGAAAACCCGACCTTCGAGATCAGTTCACGCCAACCCTTTATAGGGCAGAGGGATAATAATTTCCCACCATGTTTCCAAGGAAACAAGTATTTCTATCTTTATAAACCAATGGGATACTATTTTCCCACTTTCTGTACTAATACACAACATACATGGTATCTCTTTTTATTCTTCTTCTGACTTCTGTATTTATATCTCCTTGGCTAAATCAAAATAAATGAAAAAGTGGGAAGATATTATCCCACTGCCTACCACACGCATAGTTGTTTACCATTGTTGTGTAGCTGCAAGTTCAACATCAAATTTGAAATAGAAGATTTATCCGTTTATAACTTTTGACGTAAACATTAAAAAGTACAACTAATGTAGATTATTGTTACACTTTTATTTTAAAAATAAAGGAAACGCTGAAGTTATATATATTAAAAACAATGTTTACAATGTTTTTAGGTTAGGTTTCATCATTACTTTTGGGATTTTTTTGTAGTTGGAAAATTGTTAGTTATTTCTAACAATTATATACCACTATGCTCAGAATTTATTGGGCTACATGTACATATTTTTTGTTGGATGATATATATTTTGGCTGACGTAATATTTATACAAATCCTCCAACTGGTCCAGTTGGAACCACCTTTGTTGTTGCTTTGACAAAGGTTGGGGGTAAAACAATGTGTAGGGTCTACATGCAATACGTTGAAAAACAAACTACAGAATGTCAATAATGCTAATTGATATGATGTCAACTACTTATGTAAATCTGTATATATAACATAGGTTTCCTTGTAATATTTCCCACTGGTATGTGTGTGTGCTATATGCCGTTATAGGTCAGAGGGATAATAATTTCCCACCCACCCTAAAACACAATAAGTAACAGGTAGTAAAAAATGTTTTATTATTTTTTTATGTTTCTAAATTCCATTTAAGTAAATAAAGCATAAATCTTTATATATAACGAAGGTTTCCTTGTAATATTTTAGTAATATTTCCCACTGGTAAGTGTGTGTGCTATATGCCGTTATAGGGCAGAGGGATAATAATTTCCCACCCTAAAACACAATAAGTAACAGGTAGTAGACATTTTTTTAATTATTTTTATGTTTCTAAATTCCATTCGAGTAATTGTAAAACAAACAAAAATTAAATTTTTATGTCCCAGTCTTTTGCCCTATAAAGGGTAAGGATAAGAATTTTTGACATCTAAAACCTTATTGCAAAACTTCGAAATGAGAAGAATTTTTTGACAACTCAAACATTAAATTTGGTCCAGAAATAAGGAAGTTGTGTTCACAAAAAACTGCTTCACGTATTATATATAAGGATATTTCGTAAACGCATGTAGCTATTCATAGCCTCAGTGAGTAGACCAATTTGCAAAACATATATATATATACATTTTAAATTGGCTCAACTCACGTCAGAGGTTCATTATTGCCCCATACAATACAAAACGCTTCAAACAATTAAATGAAAGCATGTATTAGCTATATCTCTTTACCTTCCCTGAACGGGAAAATAAAAAACTAAACTATACGAACAAATAATTGGCGTTGTTTCCATTTCGTTTAAATTTATTTATCACCTATCTTTATTTATTTGTTAAATTATTCTACCGTTTAATAGTTTAATTGCTTACTTCTAACTAATTTCGTACGTTTACTAATATAAATATTCATAATGAATTCTAAAAAGTTTATTCTTTGCATTTTCCCACTCTTTTCCTCCTCATAGCGTCAAGGTAAGAATTACGAATTTTCATACAAATAAATTCCAATTGATTACGTGAAAAACAAGTAGAATTTGGTCACTTTACAAACACAGTTGGTTGAATTCCACCACAGGAGATAATTGTATAAGTAAATGTAGGCTATTATCAATGCTGTAACAACCGTGTTTATTTAACATAAACAGTTGCTTATTAATAGGGCCTATAACGTTAACTTAATAAAATAAGGAATTTTAATATAAGCTAGATAAGCAATCTACTGGAGTAAAACAGTACTTAAGGATATCCGTATTTATTAATAAAGTAATGAAGGTCGAGTAACATTGCTATCGATTTTCTTATCCCAACGCGTCGAAGGGGAAAGTTTTGTTAGGGTGCAGGAATTTCTACATCCGCGATAAAGGCTGGGTTCGTTTCAAACGCATGCAATACAATTACACATTTTCAACGAACCATTTGTCTTTGTATATCATTGCAAATAAATCACCACAACCTTCGGAAGTGATTAGTTATTTTTCGATTGTGTACTCTGTATACAGTGTTCATAAAGACCCTTCATTATTTTTGTTACTGAAAATAAGTTAACAAAACTTAGTATACATCTTGTGTTGCATAACAGGACAAATTTTTTGGCATTTCTGACCTATGATTCTGAGGGGCTTTTGGGAGGGGTTAACAATTTCAAATGTAAAGTTATTTCATGGAATACACCATTGTAAAGCTTATTGAAAGAGAAACAGAATGTCGCACACTAGAGCTTATTATCTTACTTCGTTTCAAAGTAATGGACAATCAAAGTTCTGGAAAATTTTATTTTTATCATTAAACAGGAAAGTGATAATGTCTTGGAATGATTTTTAGATTGTATTTGAATTATTTGGATCTAATAATAAAAACATTTACGAATTAATTTGTTTTCAAATTAATACCCTCAACAATATATTTATTCCTAATATTAACAAATTAATAATTTCCGTTGATGTTAAAGTAAAATTATAATTTTCCAGAACTTTGATTGCCCATTACTTTGAAACGAAGTAAGATATCAAATTCTCGTTTGCGTCATACTGTTTCTCTTGTAATAACCTTTACAATGCGGAATTATATGACCTACCTTTATAATTGGAATTTTGTAACACCCCTTGTACATTTGAACCGGGTACTTCTATGGTATTTTACATTTTGATAAATTTTGGGAGGACCAGACGGGCTATAACGTCTAGTAAAAAACAAAATGTGTTGTCTTATATATTTGTTTAAATAAACCCAATAGTCTTAATGTTTAAGTCCATACTAAAAAGTTCCATTTTTAAAAGTTCCATTCAAGTACGAAAAATTTAAAAAAAAATTTCTTTACTTTCCGTCAAACCATGATTCCGGTTGTGGAATTTGTTTGGATAACGAACTCGTCCGGCCTACTTAAAAAACCAACGTGTATACGCATTTGAACCAAATCAGACGTTATAGTCTGCAAACAAATATATACATATAGGCTACAAATAATATTTTTAATGAGACCCCAAAACGTGTTCTGGGGACCATCATCGGTACTCATTGACCACTCCTGACCTTAGGTCTCACCATAAGAGGCTTTGCAATAGCTCATCTATCCTATTCGCTAATAATTTAATTTATGAATAAGGTTGTATTAAATTACTTAATATTTAGTCTTATATTATAACATTTTGGGAATTGTTCATAATTTGTATATAATGGTTTCTTATCAAAAATTTGTTTATATGTGTGTGATTGTGGTAAATAAAAAACAATTTTCAAAATTGTTTCTGTTTGCTATTTTTCCAAAATTTAAGCCGCTGAATTAGTGAGTTTTATTGTACTACTGTTATTTTCTCCATAATTTTCCGAACGAAATTCTGTACATTCTATGTATTAACTACAAAAACAATATTTTGTACATATATTGTCTGTTTTAATTATTCTGCGTGTTGGGTAAAACTTGCTTAGAATTTGAAGGTAAAATGATCAGCTGTTCTAGGGTTAAATATACTCGTAGAGTAGTTAGTATAACCTATTCGTTAGTGATGTCATGAATACTTCGTCACAAAATATTGCAAATATTACTAAATAAATATTCTACTCCTAACCCGAGGGCAGACTTGAGTAAACAATATTTAAACTAGCCTTCGCACGAATAGTTTTAGAGAAAAAGTCCGAGAAAATCAATACCAACTCCAACTGGCGACTATTCCATTTTGTACATAACCTAAACCAACAGGGAATTTTCACCGTTTTTACTTTAAACATTATTCAAATTACCTATAATAAACTAATTAGATTTACAATCAACTTAATATTATAATTTTAAATCAAACCTACCTTAATTTGTAATTGTTTTAATAAGTTTCCAATTCAAAATCATATTTCAATTCCATGTGATGATAAACACAACCACAATAAATTTCAAACTTCACAAATTTTTTCAAACTGTTACGAAATATTTTACATGTTTTAACTCTAACCTTGAAACTATGCAACTCGCATCACACCGCGTCACCGACTGTATCCAGCCAGTTACGGACTGTTACTACGTTAGGGTAGTTTTGTAGCGCACGCTACAGAAATGTCCTAGTACGCAGGCGCACGCATTTATACCACGTGATCGATAGTTACAGACCAGACGGCACAGGGTCAATCTCCCCATAAACTAAACGGGGAAACTTTTTAGGCAGTTCAATCCACGGTCAATGAATATCGGTTGAAATGGTACCTGAAATTGTTAGTCAGTACGAAGAAGATTCTTTTTAAGACTTGGACGTGGGTCAACTCGTCCCCACTTTGAAACTTAATTGAAATCCGTAAAGTTTTTGTTCGAAGGGTTATTCTAAGAAGTGTTTAAGTGCTTCGAAGTTAAAAGTTTCGCAATAACTTACCACAGTCAATGCACAGTGCGTGTTGTGAGGTTAGAAGCTGTGTTTTTAAGTACAGAAATACGAGTTGAAAAACTTTTATAACGGAACTAATTTTGGTACGGAAAAGTTTGATGAAGAAACATAGATAATTTTCTTGCCTCTAATAACATGATTACAGTGGTACTTTTACAACTGGTCTATACCATTTCAAACATATATAAGGTGTCTATCTTTAATGTTCATTTTGTTTTTATTACTTGTAAGATCCGGGAAATTTTTTTTCGGAGATTAATTTAACACATGAGAAGACAAAAAATATAACTTCCAAATATTAAGTTTTAAATTTTGAAGAATTAATGTAGGCTGCGGTATAAAACTGGTTTTGAGGTTAGAAGTCGTTGAAAATATTAAAGCATGAGGCGGAAAAGTGCCAATATAAAACATTGAGTATACTTTACAAATGTTTCCGGATGATAAAAGTTGTTGAGGCAAAAAAACTTCTTACTGGAGTCTAACTAAAAACTGGCGTCTACTGGAGTAAAATAATTAGACCACGCACCTGAACCAATAACGTGAATTGAGCTAATTTAAATAAACGGTACCAGGAACTGGCACATACTTTCTCACAAACATATTTAAATTATTAAACAGATTCACTGTGACTTGTAGAGTGGGGCAGGAGAGGTGATTTATTGAAGTAGGAGATTAATTAATAAATATTATTATTATTATTATCTAGAGAGAAAACTATTCGATCGATTTCGAAAAAATTTGCACCAAACACGTCAATTAGGTCTTCATAGATGCACGTAAAATGGTTTTGAAATTTTTTTTTAACAACCGCTTTATGGCCAAAAAACCCCCAAAAACAGTTATTATTATTATTATTATTACCTAAACGACAATTTTTAGAAAGATGCGGGTTTCTGTATAAGGTAGGGCACATTAAAGGCTACAAATAAGCCAAATTTTATCAAAATCGTTAGAGCCGTTTTTTAACAAAAAAATAATAACTGATTTTTTGGGAGTTTTTTGGCCAAAAAGGGGGTTGTTTTTCAAAATTGTTCAAAACCCTTTTTCGTGCATCTATACATTCGTACTGGACATGTCTGGTGCAAATTTGGTTGAAATCGATCGAATAGTTTTCTCTCTAGCTTTGTATACTTTTATTAAAGTAGGCGATTAACTAATAAATATTATTATTATTAGCTAGAGAGAAAACTATTCGATCGATTTCGAACAAATTTGCACCAAACACGTCAATTAGGTCTTTATAGATGCACGTAAAATGGTTTTGAAAAATTTTGAAAAAATACCCCCTTTATGGCCAAAAAACCACCAAAAATCAGTTATTATTATTATTATTAGCTAAACGAGAATTTTTAGAAAGATGCAGGTTTTTGTATATGGTAGGGCACATTAAAGGCTACAAATTAGCCAAATTTTATCAAAATCGTTAGAGCCGTTTTTTTATAAAAAAATAATAACTGATTTTTTGGGGGTTTTTTGGCCAAAAAGGGGGTTGTTTTTCAAAATTGTTCAAAACCCTTTTTCGTGCATCTATACAGGCGTACTGGACATGTCTGGTGCAAATTTAGTTGAAATCGATCGAATAGTTTTCTCTCTAGCTTTGTCTACATACAGACATACAGACATACAGACATACAGACATACAGACATACAGACAGACATACAGACATACATACAGACAGACATTTTGTAAAAACCACATTTTTGGACTCAGGGGGTCCCAAAACGGATATTTCCACAAAAATCTCAACATCGATTTTTTTTTGCGATCACTATACTTTCTCTATACTATAGTATAGTGAGAAAGTAAAAATTAAGATTATGTGGTTCAACCAACTATTTGGGAAATTGGTCTACTCACTAAGGCGTAGCTGCTTGTGTGTACGAAATATATTAGTAGAATTTGTTTGCAACTAAGCTTTCAGCTTCACTCGCTCTTTCATTCCACTCGTAGCGCAAAAACTCACAGAGTTCGAACGTCGACCTTGCGGCCCAGGTTATGGACTGCATCTCTTCGCTCGCAGCGTACAAACTCGGCCGTCGGCCTTGGATCAGAAGATGTCCTCCTAGGTAAAATAACCAACGTGTACCAGGTACTTTTATGGTATTTTACTTTTTGGTCGATTTTGGGGGAACCAAGCGAGCTATAAGGTAATGTTAAAAGAACAAAATGTGCAGAATAATATACTACATTTATTTTTGTAGGTAAATCCCTAAAAAAGATTCATTCTAGTAAGAAAAATGTTAAAACATAGTTACTTCCGGTCAAAAAACGTTGTGGGATATTTTCTAACGAACTCGTCTGAGCGACGTAGACAACTAACGTGTGTACCATTTGAACCAAATAGGACGTAAAAAACGGCCGTTATAATAGTGCGAACACAGAATATGTACTTATACAAAAAGTGTTGAAACAAATTTTCAGGACTTTGAGATATGATTTCTCGTACAAAAAGAAAGAAAAAAGTTCATTTGAAGGTGTGGCCTAAAATATTTAGTTTTCCGTCTATCTGTCTGTATGTGTTTTTTACTTAAAACGTTATATCTTAGGTACCTCTGAAGATATCAACTTCAAACTTGGTACATGTATTACAACTAATCGGACCCATTTTTTGTATGAAATATCAAGTTTATACTTTGTACCATTTTAAAATGACAACCATTTAAAATTTATAAATCTTAAAATCTCAAAATCCGTAAATTTTACAAAATATTTACAAGTTTAAAAAATTACTAAATTGTATCTTCTAAACAACCGTGCATAAATTATTAAGATTCCATGACTATTAATTGAGTTTTTTCAATTTTATGGAAATGACTACATGCGAATTTTGTGGTAATAATGGCAAAATTACAAGTTTCTAGTTTGAAAAGATGTTTCTGTTAAGTTATTTTATAAATCATTCTATAAAGTCCTTATGCCAATATTCATTAAGCGAAATTTTTGTCATTATTTCTATTTTTTTCAGTTTGTTTACTTTAATTCCTTATATCAGCACCTCGCCAACTTTAATTCTTACTGCTACTTTAATTTATAAGCCTACTGTTAGTTGTTCACCTAATTTAATTCCCACTACTATTTATCACCTGCTTTAATACCTCCTACTATTACTTTGGCTACTGTAGGATAACAGTAGGCTACTGTTAAAATAAAATCCTTGCATAACTCGTACTACTAATTCTCGACATTAAAACTCCTACTACTAGTAAAGTTCCTCACCTACTTTAATTCGTACTAACAGTATCTGGCCTACTTTATTACTTACTGCTACTTCAATTCGTACTATTACATGAGTATAATATCTCGAGAACTATAAATGTTAGGAACAAACTAAAAAATCGGTCGGTCGGTTCAGTGTGCGCTCAGCTTACGTGTCAACGCAATAGCTTATATTTCCTATATAAATTAGCTAGTAACTATCATTGAAGGCACAGACTTTATGTTACTTTATCGAGCAGCCGCCAAAACAATAAACCCCACTTCAATCATATAACAGCTGATTTTGCTCATCATCTGTAATGCCCGTACTTTAACAAATCCCAGACTAGATTTTACTTTGGGGTTATGTTTACAACTTGTAGTTGTCTGGTTGATAGTAGTTTTACATATCAGTAATAAAACGAATGCAGGTTATAGCATCTATAATATAAAATATGATCGGCTTTAAGGTTTAAAATCGTTGAAAATGATTGTATTTTTACAATCATTTTTGTTTACTTAATTGATGACAGCCTGAAAAAAACTATATTTCAAACTATCACTATCTTGGGCTATTGATAAAAAATATTATATTTTAGTAGAATCTTAAAAGTTTGAGATTCTGGTAATTTACAAATGCAGGCCTACTGTCGATGAAAAAATAAGCGAATTTTAAAATGAGTAATAATGTAGTTTTGCTTAAATAAACGTATTTAAAATATTTGTTGTTAAAATCGTTGGTTTAAGTAGGCCTATGATTAAAATGTATGATATATTGTTTTGTTTTACTAAATTTATTTACGATCTTTAAGTAAAATGCATAATTAATTGTAGGAGCTGTACATTTAACATGTTTAAAATCCCTAACGACAAAAGTAAACAGTTTGTTGTTGTAGGCCAACAAATTGTTCTGCATAAATTTGTGAACAAACACAATTGTAAAAAAAATGTACATTGTCAACGACTACACTAACCTCAAACCCATTTATATAATATAAAAATGAATTGCTGTTCGTTAGTCTCGCTAAAACTCGAGAACGGCTGGACCGATTTGGCTATTTTTGGTCTTAAAATGTTTGTAGTAGTTCATAGAAGGTTTATACGTAAAGAAAAGTTTGAAAAGTTTCCCGAAAAAGTTTCAAATTTGGTAGAAACTGAACAGCATTTATTGTATGAACTCAAAACCATAGCTCACAAAAACAGCTGTTCGTATAAAAAGCTTATGTTTGTTTACATGTACTTAGCAACATTACTTAGCAAATTTATAATCACTTTAATACTCTTCAAAACCAATAGCTTTTTAAGGTTAGATTGAAAAACTATAAACAAACACAAATAAAAATGCTTACAGAATTATAATTCAACTCAAACATTGGTTATTAAATATCTATATAGGCCTACTTAGAGATATGCTGCTTAAAATATTGTTTATATAAAATATATCATAACTATGAAGTTTTTAATACTTTTCAAAACATATTTTCGCTATCAATAATAATAATAACAAACAAATTATTTGACACCATGCATAACCATAAACATACACGAGTTTAAACATATTTTATTAATAACTAAACAAACCATCTGAATTAAACTAAATGTCATTAAAATATCACATTCGTAGCTTTATTTTGATATATACTGTATATTGTATATTTAAATACTAAACAATATATATCTTATGCTAATTAGGCCTATACATTTAAAATTACAAACTCTATTTGAACCAGTTTGTTACATCCTAAATTAACGCGGATGTTACAAAGTGATTCAAATATCTTTTCTACGACCCCCAGCTAATTTAAACCCTCGCTAAGAAAGGGTTAAAAGAAATTCGAAATTTTAGGGTGGTTTGGGGAGGGGGGTCAAAGTTACTAAAAATCTAGAACGAATTGGAATGAAATTTGGTACGTAGCTTCCTCTAAGGCCGTATGTCCTCGCAACATTGTCAATGAAATTAAGTGAAAGTCAAACTTAGTAAAAACTATAAATTAAAACGATATATTTAAAGCTTTTTCATGTTAGATAGTAGTTTACGGAATACAATTTTCAGTGCTTTTCTAAATAGCGTAGACTTTTTTCATGACCACCGTATAGGATACGCACAGGTATTCAACGAACACTTAAAAAGAATTACAATTACGTCAAAAAGACTGAAAATACCAACAACCACGGGCAACGCCGTACGGGTCAGCTAGTCGTATAATAATTTAGTTCTTCAAAACATATAACTTAATATTTTGAAGTTATATTTGTTTTCTCGTGTTTATCAATTTAATCTGTGCGTGATTTTTCACGGGATCTTACCATTAATCAAAATAAAGTAAACATTACAAAAACTATACGCAATAGCATTTCAGTTGTTTGTCTCCTAAAGGCATTACAAATATTATATTCATTGAAAGACTTTGATAAATAATTACGTTGTGTACAAGTTAAGTTGGAAAAATACAAATGTTTTAAAATGTATTAGTTTTAACAATCTTGCTCGTTCTCTAAGGGCAATCGTTACTTGGTTTAAAAACTAACCCGACTACAAACTCTTTGAAGTGCTTAACTAGTGAACTAATTGGTGGGGAGGCAAAGCCTTTGTTCTTTTATAATTGTGTATTTTGGCTCACGGGATAAGGTTTTCAACATTAAAAAATAATGACCGTGGACATTTTTTCTCTGTTCTGTGAAACATATCTAAAGCATGGAACTTCGATTTAGTTACATTCCCAATTTCTTCAAATAATAACAAACATAGAATATGATTTGACCTTGTATTATTTATATGCTTCTTTTACCGAGGGTGACATAGTTTCTTTTGGTGATTTTTTAAGGTTACCCACTGCTAAATCATATTCTAAATCTATATTCTATCATCACATTAACATGACCTTTTTTATTATTTGTTATGAAAGAAGAGGAATGAAACTGATATTATTAAAAAAGAACTGTTCCATAGATGATCACAAAAATTAATTTAAGTGCAGGTAAAATAAAATAAACTATCAATAACCTAAAATAGTTTTACTAATCTGGTTATCCGAATCAGCTGTTTTGTCTCATATTTTATGCAGTTGGTCAATGAATATTGTGTATATAAAAGACTAGGGGAATCCCCTGCGTGTCCACACGACAACCCCGTTGGAACCTTCTGTACGTGTGTAATCGTGTTATGGTTTCTTTACAATAAAGGTGTAGGATTAATAATAACCCCAAAGCTAAGATGGTAAATAATGCTAAATGTGGAAATCAAATTATTTCGTTTATTATTTTATAACAGCAGTTATAATAAAGGTTAAAAGAACCAGCAAGGCTCAGGTCTATACTTTAATAAAAACCTAACGTAAAAGTTAGAAATACAAATAGTTGTTTCATAGGTCTTAATGGAAATATTAGAGCAAACATCTGTTTTATATATTATTTCATTCAATTGGTTGCTACGATAGTTCTTCAGTCTAGGCTTAACCTAAGATTAATTTCGACTAAATTTAAAAAATTGAAATAAAAAATGTTTTTATCAAAATGAATTAT
>JAGFPH010012365.1:17482-30491 GCA_018207615.1 Philaenus spumarius | reverse complement strand
TAAACTGTGATTAAATCGCTGCTACTGTTAACTGCTCTTTACATTAATTGCTCACTGCGATCACTGCTCACAGAAAATCGCTCTTAAGGACATCTCTAAACTGGACAATGGATGAGAAGTGAGCTGCCGCCTGTCGTGCTCCCGCCTAGTACCGCGTCCTCCCGCGTCGTGAATCCCGCTCGTGTAGAAACGCTAATTAAACTCAATGGTTCCTATCGAGTGCGTGGCCCCGACGCGGGAATCTTGTCACGAGATTCACGCTGGTGTGGAGGGCATTACTTTTAAAATTATTTAGTTACTGAAATACATCTTAGAAACATCTAAGAAATATCCACAATGTCATTTTATCTCGATCAATTAGATTATTTTAATTGTATCAAATTAGCAATGCTCTGTAAAAATATCAAATATTTCGCTTTCATATTTGGATAACTTTTCCCTCCAATTTACTGTTACTGTTAGAAATATATAATATAGCTAATCAAGCCTATCGTAGAAAATCTATTAAAGCTGCAAATTAATCAAACGAAGGCTAAATTAGGGCAAATTAAAAACTGTAAAACTGTGTATCCCATAAACCTACTTTCCATCGAAGTTTAAAGTATTATCTTTCTATAGCTAAACGTATTATTATATAACCAAATGTAAAGGCCTAAATCTTTGAACTTCATTTCCTGTCCGTCCTTGGAGCCCTCCTCTTCTTCCATTATTGTAAGGTTTGTATATTGACAGTGTGCCAAAGTGGCATTGTACTTTGTAAATATTGAAAGTATTATAAAAGTGTTTTATCTTTTTTTGTAAATAGTTTCTATCCACAAACTGATGTTATTAGATATGTATTTTCACATTTGAAATATAAAATTGTAATGCTTTAAGTGAAAAATAAAATAAAACTTATATTCTTATTGTGTGTACATTTTTGGAAGCTTTTATTCTTTGCCGTGCAGACAATTTATTATTGACTAGGGGAAACACCTGCGTGCTCCGCACGCCAACCCCGTTAGAACCTTCCATACACATAATCATGAATAATAATTACCGTATAATAAAATTTAAATTCCATTTTGTGATATCCAAGTCACATCTATAGTTAAATATAGTTATTAATTAATATAGTTACCTATATTTATCCGTCTTGTAACTTCGTTATGTCTTCCTTTAAAACGCGTTTCGGGTCCGTGGTCCCATCATCAGTTATAAGGAAGTTCACTCCATACGAGATAAGCGACAGTGCGCATCGTGTCGCTAAGAATATATGTTTACGTATGTGCGTGTTACGTGTTGTGTTTGTATGTTTGTGTTTGGTGTAAATAAGTGACGACCTCCTAAGGAGTGAACTTTCTTATAACTGATGGTGGGACCACGAACCCGAAACGCGTTTCAAAGGAAGACATAACGAAATTACAAGACGGATAAATATAGGTAACTATATTAATTAATAACTATATTCAATTATAATAAAAGTTTTCTTTATAATAAAGGTGTAGGATTAATAATAACCCCAAAGCTAAGATGGTAAATAATGTTAAATGTTCGAATCAAATTATTTCGTATATTTTATAACAACAGTTATAACAAAGGTTAAAAGGACCAGCAAGGCTCAGGTGTACACTTTAACAAAAACTTAATCTAAAAGTCAGAAATACAAATAGTTGCTTTAAAGTGTGAAATCAGTTGTTAATGGAAATATTAGAGCAAACAGCTGTTTACCTGTTATTTTATTCAATTTGTTGCTATGGTAATTCATCAGTCTAGGCCCCACTTAAGAATTTGTTCCGACTAAACTTACAAATATTGAGATAAAACATGATTTTATCAAAATGAATTATAGCCTATGTTGTTCAGGAATAGTGAAGCTTTTTATTAATAAAACTATTTTTCAATCGGTTCTGTAGTTCCAGAGATTCCCTACATACAAACGATCAAATTTTACCTCTTTATAATAATAGTGTAGATGATGGATTCGGTTTGGAAGGGTACTAAATGCATGAAGACATTCTTTAAGTTGTGACGTTTGTCATATTACTTTTCCTCTTATTTCCTCTCTCTCTATCTCTTTCTCGCTCTCTCCCCCTCTCTCCCCTCTCTCTCTCTCTCTCTCTCTCTCTCTCTCCCTCTTCTTCTCCCTTACTCCTTCCCCCTCCACCTTCTCTCTATCTAACTTTAAATCCTCTTTAAAACTAAATGTTTAGTGTGTAGGGATATCAAATATTTTATTTAAAATTATGATCACTTGTATTTTTCAAAAAAAAAATTATTTTTAAATAAAAGTCCGATTAACAAATTCACATTTTTTTTAATTCGTAAATTAATTATTGTTTGACATTCTTACAAATATTTATCGAGTTATAGACCCCTATCTATCGGCCACCATCGGTATCTTGTAAACTATAAATCTGACAGCAAATTTTTAAATGGGGAACCTTTCCTTGTTATTTGAGAAATTAAAAAAATATGTAGTTAAAATATTTGTAAATGGCTGCCATTTTCCAATATAGAGGTCAAGTTTCGAATTTTTTATGAAACACCCTATTTTTTATGATTTCGGATTTTACAAGTTATTTTAAGATTTCTTTGTTCTTGGTGTGTTTTTTTGATACGACTAACCGTTTAAAGTTTAGAGTTGTATAAAGTTTTAAATACACACAATATCTGAGCGGAAGATATTTATGTATGGAAACGTTTTGAAGCAATGAAAACGCTCTCTACACTGAAAAAGCATTGTTTAGACAAACAAATAACTTTTTTAAAACTTTACTTTTAAATGAGAGCTTGTAGCCTACTAAACAGAGGGCTTTCGATAAACAATAATTTGCAACAATGAGAATGAACAGCTGAACGTCTGTTATCAACTTCATTTTTCAAGTGTGACTAATCTGTAGTTTTGTCACTTAATTCCTCTGCATTATGGTTTAAGAAAATAACAATCGTTGATTTAAAAAAGTTATTTGTTTGTCTAAACAATGCTTTTTTAGTGTAGAGAGCATTTTCATTGCTTCAAAACGTTTCCATACATAAATATCTTCCGCTCAGTGTGTTTTAAAACTTTATACAACTCTAAATTTTAAACAGTTAGTCGTATCAAAAAAACACACCGAGAACAAAGAAATCTTAAAATAACTTGTAAAATCCGAAATCATCAAAAAATAGGGTGTTTCATAAGAAATTCAAAAGTTGATCGCAATATTAGAAAATGGCGGCAATTTACAAATGTTTTAACTACATAATTTTTAATTTCTCAGAAAACAAGGAAAGGTTCCTCCATTTAAAGTTTGCTGTAAGATTTATAGTTTAAAAGATACCAATAATGGCGCATTTATACGAGACACCCTGTATAGTATTGAAATTGGGCTTAATACAATAAAACTTTTACCGAAATACCGATAAATTTAAGTGTAAATATTATATTTTAAAAGTTAAGAGTAGGCCTACATTCTAGTTCTGCTTGTCAAGTTTTCCTTTTGAAGCAATTAGATGTAGTAAAATCCCAAATCAATATTTGCAAGACCATTCTAAAAACAAAATAACTTATCTCGTATCTCTCAAGTCTCAATTACACACATTTACGTAATGAAATTGTTAAATGACAATATATGACACTATAGCGTTAATTGCAAACGCGACATTAACTTAACTTTATCAACTCCTATAAAAGCGAGTTTACGTCCGTACGTACGTACGTGAGTAATTTATAATATAACAGCTGATTTCACCCATCATCTGTAATACTTGAACAAACCCAGCATAGATTATACTTTGAGGTTATGTTACAACTTACAACTTCAATCGTTATAATTTCTTGTATAATATAACAGCTGATTTCACCCATCATCTGCTAAAACAAAACCTAGCATAGATTATACCTTTGGGTTTATGTTTACAACTTAAGAAGTCGATTTTCTTAAAATATGAGTTAAAAAACTAATATAGGCTTCAATACGTTATAAGATCTGCTTTGAGGTTATAAAATTAATATGATTACAACCTTTTATTATCAATAAATTCATTTAAAATAGAATAGACAAGTTTAGAAGAGATACCCATTCGTTTAACTTCGGAAACATTTATTTTATACATCTTCGTATATAACATACACATAAACGTATTCCATCATTAATTTCTTCACTATAATATTAATAACTTCTAAATCATTTGATCTATCAATATGAAGTTAGAAATCAATTAAAAGTTTATATTTTTATCTTTATTTAGATATATAATAATGTATATAAGTACAAAATTTTAACAAATAGGCCTACAGTTTTATAATCCTTATAATTAATTGTACACAATTACTGAGTTAAAAATCCCCGTCAACATCATATGTATTACTTGATTAACTCTGTTTTTCCTAAACAGTGTTTTTAAAAATTATTATGTATTTCTGATGTTTATATCTAATTAATCTGCCTGTGATTTTTCACGGGGGTTTACTACTTTTAAATAAAATATACTACAGAACGACAGCAAGCGCCATCTGTTAATTTACATTAGAATACGACCACCAAGTAAACATGTTACTCACTGCAGTCGATCCGGTTTGAACTGCTTATCGGTGGCCTTGACATTGGCCCTGAAGGACGTGCTATACGATGTTAAGAAAATAAGTACAGTAAATGTTAAAGTGAAGTGATTGCTTGACGAGCCTGTCTCAAAATAGGCCTATTAATTTCCTAATTATGACTGAGTTTTGAATGTTATAACCTCAGTTTTATTGTGATTGAGTAACTTCGATATTTGCCACGCATTCAAACAAGGTAAAATTCATTTAATTCCTGCTAGACATAGAAATGACGTTAGTTAGGGGTATATTACACTATCAAAGTTATTCGTCAAATATTTGATCAAAATTTTATCAAGGATCTTTGATGAAATCGTTGACAAAGATTTGTCAAAGAATACATATTACACCTGTCCAATTTCTTTGATCGACTGTTATATTAATTATATATATTTTGGGGTTATGTTTAGGTTTTATTCTAATATTTGTATTATTTTTATTTATTAACTAGGGGAGACGCATGCGTGCTCCGCACGCCAACCCCCAACGGAACTTTCTAAAAACATATGTTATGTTTTATATATAGGCTTAATAAAGGTGTAATAATAACCTCAAAACTAAGATGGTAAATAATGTTAAATGTTCGTTCAAATCAAATTATTCATTATATTTTATGACAGCAGTTATAGACTATAATAACCATTTTAGATAACCATGGTACTATAATAACCATAAGACTATAACCATTTTTTATAATAATGGTTAAAAGAACCAGCAAGACTCAGGTCTACACTTTAAAACCCTAACCTAAAAGCTAGAAATACAAAAATAATTGCTTCAAATTTTGAAATCAGCTGTTAATGGAAATATTGGAGCAAACAGCTATATATCTGTTATTTTATTCAATTGGTTGCTATGGTAATAAATGTAAATACATGTGTTGGTTTATCATTCTAGGCCTAACCTAAGAATTGTTAGACTAAATTTACAAATATTGAAATAAAAAAAGTGTTTTATCTAAATGAATTATAGCCTATGTTACGCAGGGATAGTGTAACTTTTTATTAGTAAAACTATTTTTTCAATCGGTTCAGTAGTGCCAGAGATTACCCCCTAAATACAAACAAACAAACAAAAAACAAACTTTACCTCTTTATAATATTAGTACAGAAGACTACTATTACAAAATTATAGTTGAAACATCGTAATTCATATAATAACGGTTTTTAAAATTTCAAAAACAAATCTTAAAAAACTTGTAGGCCTAAATATACTTTCACAATAAAGTAAACATAACCAAAGTCTAATGATTTACAAAAAACATAAACTTAGGCTACACTGCCCCAACATTACAGACTGCAAAACATTCTTTGTAATTTGTTCTAAAGGTTTTTGCCTTACGGTTTCTGTAGGCATTCGTGTGAATGTTTCACAAGCAATATTCGTTTTCATAATGTAAAATTAAAGTTTTCATAGCTTCGACACTCCATGTCAATTTTGCCATCGTATTTACATATACAAGGAAAGGAACACAAGGAATATAATATATGAAAACAGAAAAACGTATATTATTTTGAGGTTGGGAGGTTACCTAAAAAATGCGTACTATAATATTTTACTACTTTATTCTTAATCTTTAAAAACAATCTTTTCAGTGTTTACAACATGTCAAAGGTTCATCAAATTTTGATGAACGAATTATTTCGTTAAAGAATCGTCAAATTTCTTTTGATGTAAAATGTTTGATCAAAGAAATTTGACGTTTATTTGACAGTACACTAGCAATGTTGTGTATCAATAATGTATTGACTAGTAAACCCCCTTGAAAAATCACAGGCGGATTAATTAGATACACATCAAAATACGTCATTCAACAAAATACTATTTTAAAACAACACACGTTATCTAGGCCTACCTAACTATGGTGACAGGGATTTTTAACTCAGTAAATGTGTACAATTATAAGGATTATAAAACTGTATGAATATTTTTTACCATTTTGTATTTATGTATGTTATTATATGTTTAAAGAAAGATAAAAATATTATCTTTTAACTGCTTTTTATTTTATATTGACAGATCAAATGATTTAGACGTTATTAATATTACAAGACTTATATTTATTAAAGTTGTAAACATAACCATAAAGGTATAATCTATGCTAGGTTTTGTTTGCGTATTACAGATGATGGGTGAAATCAGCTGTTTAGATGTAGGAATGTTTCCTAAGCTAAAGGAATATGTATCTTTTCTTTAAATTTGTATAAAAAAAATATATTTATGATAAAAGGTTGTATTTGTATATAGCCCAGTTTATAACCTCAAAGCAAATATTATAACGCATATTAAAGCAAGCATTAGTTATTTAGCTTATATTTTAAAAAAATCAGCTTCACAAGACATTATAATGATTGAAGTTGTAAACATAACCTAAAACTATAATATACACTGGGTTTACAGAATGATGATGGGTGAAATCAGCTGTTATATTAAATGTTACTCCACGTAGGCTACGTACGCTCGCTTTTATAGGAGTTTATTGATAATAATTCTGTCACTCTGAGAGTGTAAATATTGTTTGAAAGTGAATTAAATTAAGAGCCTGGAAGAGTGAATTTTGTTGACAGCGTAGAACTTAAATTAATTCTAATGAGCCTAAAAACAAGAAAATAATAAACCTTTTGTTTAGTCAACGCTAATTGTGCCAAAATAAAGTTGATTGAAGTATTACAGTATTAAAGTATTACAATACAGCGGCAAAGTATTACACAATTTTAAGGTACAAAGCAATACAGTTATTAAATAAAAGTATTGAATAAATATTACGGCTATAACTGATAGACACAAGTGTGTCTTATATAACTTATGCAAGTTTGTACAATTTGAAACTTGCTAACATGTACAACCTAACCTGTTGTTGCTTAACTTGTGTTACGTGCAGCTGAAATTTGTTAACAATTGTAGTGCCCAATCTTGAAAGCAAATTGTGTTATTTTTGTTACTATTGTTCTTTTGGATTGGTTCAACACTCACATCTAACTACAGACATCAATTTACCAGCTACCATCTGTTACACTTCAATGGGAATCATTTCTTTCAAGATCAGACTTTAAAATGAAATAAACGGTACCAGGAACTGGCACATACTTTCTCACGAACAGGTTTAGATTAATAACACGTTCACCGCTGAGGACGCACATGTGAGCTTGACACTGAACACTGTTAGAAGCGGCCGACGCACAGTGCATTGCACGCCAACAAATATTGGGAGTATTTTCAATACAAAATGCATAGAGTGCTTCGCACCCAAACCCCCATATTGGGAGTATTTTCAATACAAGATGCATTGCGTGCTTCGTACGCCAACACCCGTATTGTGAGTATTTGCAATACAAAAAGCATAGAGTGCTTCGCACGCCAACCCCCATATTGGGAGTATTTTCAATACAAAATGCATAGAGTGCTTCGCACGCAAACCCCCATATTGTGAGTGTTTGAAATAAAAAATGCATTCGTGCTTCGCACGCCAACCCGCATATTGGGAGTATTTTCAATACGTCAACCCCTATATGTAAGCCCAACTGTGACAATTGTATTAAAGTAGGAGAGGGGATAGTACAATAAAGTAGCAAAGTAAGTAATACATATTATTATTATTAGGTAAAAAGAAAACTATTCAATCGATTTCGAACAAATTTGCACCAAACACGTCAATTAGGCCTGTATGAATACAGGGGAAAAGGTTATGAAACATTTTGAAAAACAACCTCCTTTTCGGCCAAAAAACCCACAAAAATCAGTTATTCATTATTATTATTAGCTAAACGAGAATTTTTAGAAAGATGCGATTTTTTGCATATGGTAGGGTACATATAGAGGACTACAAACAAGCCAAATTTTATCAAAATTGTTAGAGCCATTTTTATATACAAAAGTAATAACTGATTTTTTGGCCAAAAAAAGGGGTCGTTTTCAACATTTTTTTTCAAAACCTTCTTTCGTGCATCAGCATACAGGCCTAATTGACAAAAAAATGTTTGGTGCAAATTTGTTCGAAATCGATCGAATAGTTTTCTCTCTAGCTTTGTATACATACAGACAGACATTTGGTAAAACCCACTTTTTTGGACTCAGGAGGTCCCAAAACGAATATTTCCACAAAAATCTCCGAGTTTTTTTTGCGATCACTATACTTTCTCTATGCTATAGTATAATGAGAAAGTAAAAATGATCACCATTTATGAAAAAGCAATATTGTCTTACACAAAAAATAGACAAAGTGCATTGTGTGTTTCCCACGCCAACCCCCGTGTTGGGAGTATTTTCAATACATAATGCATTGCGTGCTTAGCACGCCAACCCCCATGTTGAGAGTATTTTCAATATATAAAGCATTGCGTGCTTCGCACGCTAAACCCCTTATTTGGAGAATTTCCAGAACACAATGAATTGAGTGCTTCGCACACCAACCCCGTGTTGGGAGTATTTTCAATTCATAATGCATTGCGTGCTTCGCACGCTAACCCTAGTATTGGGAGTATTTTCAATACAAATAAGCAAAGTGTAAATTAAACTACCGCTTCGTCGATATCACAGAACTAAACTATAAAGTATAGGAAGTAGGACGTGTGTATAAACTCTCTTCGTTCCTGGTTCTATTCATGGACCTATTTGATGAATAAATAATGATGTGGCAAGAGCGGGTTGATGAAGGCTAAAGGTTTATTCCAACTCTAATCCTTAGCAGATACCCTAAACCCTTGGTTTACGTGTGGGATTAGACCCTTCATTGCAGATTGCTTTTCGTGTGTGTGGGGCCGAGTAAGATTTCTTTTGAAATATAAACTACTAGTAGGCTAGTTCTGTGAACAGTAGACCTCGCTCGTTGAAATAACAAATGTGGTTTTGAGCTTAGGTTAAAAATAGTGTGCCAGTAAGGAAGTAGAAGGTTTAGTCAGTGAAACATTAGTTTGCAATTCCCGCGATTCCGGGGTTTCTAGTTAATTCTCGTTTTTTTTCTAGAGCTTTTTAACTGCTAAAGATTTTCTTTTAGGGGGCATTGTGTATTATTTAAGTTAATAATACGTAAGGTTACTAAAAATATCGCGTTATTGAGGGAAAACATTGAATTAAATATTTACATACTTAAATAACTCAAATTTAACAATGTATTTATAGTTCCATTTCATATTCCAATATTAAAAATAATGAAAACAAACTATGTTAAAGCGTCGTGATAGTGATCTTAACCCATGTACCAACACTTCCCATGCTGTCCAACGGTCATTTTTGGTATGTCCTTTATCGCCGCGAGGTTACATTTGTTTCATCTAATTTGTAATTCGAGTAAAGCTAAGTCAAATACTTTTATGAAATAATATCTTGCAAGTATGCAGTTCAATTCTTTCTTATAATAATACGTCATTTTTTGGCAAAGGATATATTCCTAAATTACCATACAAAATAGGCCTAGTTTTGTTAGCAGTCTTGTAGTAGGAACATAAAAACTGATGTTTTCAAAGTAAGCAATTTGAAATTGATAAATATTTGTATACAGTTCTATTTACAATTAAATTTCGAAACTTTTTTACATTTATGAAAAAAATTACAAAAATTTTTTATTACTTTTTATGTAGGCCTAAAGTTGAACTTTTTCCTTTCGTTACTGAACATGCTTGGTTCTTGAGCTAAGAACTTTGTTAATTTTTCTTCAATCATTTTTTCACTGCCATATATCAATTCTTTGAACCTTTATCTACAAAACAGCTATTTAACACTTTTGAATTGGTTTAGAATAAACTTATAAAAACGTGGTTAAAATACAAAAACTTGGACTATTTTTAACAAATTCGAAGTTTACGGCTATTTTGTGAGACACGGAAAAAATCAAGAATACAATTTTGTAGAAAATCAAATTTATTACTCGCAAAATGTTATTAGTTTTTAAGTTCGCCACAAACTGGATTTGGAAAAAAAAGCTTACACCGAGGGAAACGGTCCGGCCGCCATTTTTATTTTATTTAAGGGGTTAAAAATGAAAAACGGAAAAAACCGTATATATAAATGGTTGGGCCTGGGAATGAGGAACATTCGTGCAAAAAATCATCAAAATCGTTCAAGGCGTTTGGCCGTAATCGTGAGAGAGACAGACAAAGGCACAGACGAAATTCCGTACGGTCTAGCTAAAACGGAGACCTCGCTTCGTTCGATCAATTAATAAAATCGCAAATTAAGGGAAATATGTAATCGCATTGTGCCGACTTATGTAAACGAACGGAGTGAAAGTGAAAGGAAAAAAATACTTTATTTGATAACAGAAAAACTACAATAATTGGTGAGTGTTTGATCAAATATTTCACTAAAAAAATTACACGCAGAAATTAAATTGCGTCTTCCTTTTTTCAATGTTTGAAACAAATATGGTACTTCCAACTCAACGATGTTAAATCTCTTATGATATAGTTTAACGATTTTTCTTTTAAAGCATGAACTATTAGACCTTCTGCTTGGTTGGATACATTATTATCTTTCAACTTTAAAAAATCTTAATTCATTATTTATAAAAAAAGACCTTTATTGTAGATATTTTACTCAAAATGGAAAGAATTTAAGTTGATTTTAAAATTAAATACTAAAATATACAAATAAACTATTTAAAAACACACACTTTGGAGTCCTAATTAAATTATTTAGAATTATATATTTTTTTAAGTTAAAATAGATTTTAAAAAACTTTAAAGTTGGAAAAGTATCTTTTACTTATATAGAATATCAGATGAAATTATTTCTGAAATAACTCTATATTGCCATCCTTGTTGAGTAAATTTTGCTGCAGAACGTGAATAGTATAACAAATTAAATAAAGTAAAATTGGTTTAAATACCGCACAACACAAAATTAAAACAACTTCGAGTAAATAAACCACACAATAAAAACCAAAATGATTAAAGTTTGCATTTCCATTTGTCAAAAATGTAAATACAGGCTGGGATTTCCAAACATTAACTTATGTATTCATGGCGTGGAATTTTCAATCTATACAAAAGAAAACTTTTTTGTCTCTTGCAATGTTTTTGTAAAGTTAGCGGTTTTTGAGATATTTGACATTACAAATTATAAACGGCCGCTATTTTGAAAATATTTAAAATTATGTTCTAATTTTTCGTACAGTGATAAAAGGTTAAGCAACAAATAGGTATACAAAGTTTGAGCTTAATATCTTTTCTTCTTCCAAAAATATTAAGTATTTTCTAAAACCCACATACAGAGAGACAGACGAAAAAATAAGCACCGTAGACCCATGTTTATATTGTGAAATATGTTTGTCTGGATCCCAGAAACATATCTAGAAAATGGGTCCAGAGAGTTCGGGGACACCCTGTATAACACTTTCACTACCCTGGTTCTTCGCTTTACATACGCCTTACAAATTAATACAGACAACCATCGTACAGATAGCGCGAATTAGGATGAAGCGCGAAGAGGGGGTGTGCAAGTCTATTACGCCAGCTCCCACCACATTTCCCCTATCGAGGCGGAGTACAGTCAGAGCCGCCTGCCCCACCTAATTCATGTCAGCTATGTAGTCGTGTTGATTGTATATCAACACTGTTTGGTGGTGACTGTACTGAAGACTCACAGTCGAGTAGGAGAGGGGTAAGACGTTACAGCGCATGCTCGAGGGACGCGGCACTATCTGTATCACTCTAGACGACGAAATAAAGTACGTCGATTGAAACAACACGCCCGAGGTCCTCAGAGTATTAATTAAGTACTCCGACATTTAAACATTTTCTGAACGTGCGTTTAATTAATTTTTCTAACACTCCGAGCCCAAGGGTTCAACAGCTTCAGTGAAAATGTGTCCACTTTATAACTGTTTCCTAAAATTACATTATTCATTTCATTTTTTATTTGAAGCGTTGATATAATTTGTATATTTGCGCAATCAAATTGCGCATTTCCATAGGGAGTTTGGAATTGTACTACTCCTGACTACACCATTCAAGATCGGCTGAGCTCAGGGATCTGTAGTCGGGGTTGCACGACCCTAAATGTGTGCAAAGCGGCTGTTCATTCACCACTGTGGTCTTATGAATAATGCCCAGCGCTTAGCCTTTATAATAAATCATTTTACAAGTACAGATACCGGCACGAATGCTGACACTTGAGCGAACCGCTACTAACCTGAGTAAAAACATCAGTACCCTGAAACACATCTCTGTTTAACACGTTCACAGATAAGGACGCACATGTGAGCTTGACACTGAACACTATGAGAAGCGGCACGCCAACCCTTATATTGGGAGTATTTTCAATACACAGTGCATTGCGTGCTTCGCACGCCAACCCCCCCATATAGGCAGTATTTTCAATACACAGTGCATTGCGTGCTTCGCACGCCAACCCCGTGTTGGGAGTATTTTCAATACACAGTGCATTGCATGCTTCGCACGCTAACCCCCGTATGGGATAATTTTCAATACACGGTGCATTGCGTGCTTCGCA
>JAGFPH010012365.1:0-17131 GCA_018207615.1 Philaenus spumarius | reverse complement strand
ATATTTAAAAATGGCCGTCAAATTGCTAGTTTTTTGTTCAAGTATATCTCCGTACCCAGTGATCCGATTTTAATTTTTGAAAGCTCATTTTGCTCCTTTTTTTAAAGAACAACAAATTTTGTGATTTCACATGTTTTGTTAAATCTAATCCTTATAGCTTAACTTATAGTTAACTGCTTGGCATCTTAACTGAACTTGGTGAGAAGTCTGGTTGGAGAAAAACGTAGCTGAGCAAAGGTTCAACCAGGATTTCGTTACTTTGTTTATGTATATAGGCGTAACCAGGACGAACGTATGGGGATGGGGACTTACAACAACGTGGGGGGTATGGACATTTTTTTTTAAATTAAGATGCAAAATAACACTTTTTAGACTTACCAAAAGTACTTTAAAATGATAAAGGTATGTATAATTGTCCACTTCTATTGTAATTCAGGGATATTTTAGAATAATTTAGAATAGCGACCACGAATCATCCCCCGCCTCACTTTCCGTGCGCTGTCTCTAACCCCATAGGCTTGGAACGCACACGGCGTTTTGTTTGTCGGCTGAGGATTAGTTACCGTCGCCGCTCATAAAATTTAAAGTGTGCACACTGGGCGGTCAAATTTCCGACGCCGTCTAAAAGCCTCATTGGGATTCATTAAACTGAAGTGTCTAGTTCATTAATCACGAAGTGTGTTGTAATATATTATTTATTTTAATGTTTTATTGGCACGAACAGAGAGCAACTCTCGCTTTATTGTTATTCCGTCGCCGATTGAAAAGGAAGCAAAAGAAATATACTAATTTGGGTTCATCCAATCAATAAATAAAAGAAGAGAAGATTTTGGAGCATTCTACACTGTGTTTCCTGATTTGAGGAACTAGAAGAAATATTTTTCAATTATTTAAGAATGTCGGTTTCATCGTTTGACGAACTACACACGCGGCTGGAGGATAGTATTCTTTGAAAAAATACTAAAATAAGGAAAATTGGCGACATTTGGTCACGTTCGCCTCTGTTTCCGTCGATTGTAGTGGCAGGAGCGGCAGTCAGTGGTGAATAAACCGATCGTTTATTTTTCCGACCAATGTATATGTTCAAATACTCTCCTTCGCGACGCTGTTGATATGATGGCGACGAAAACTACGTGTGCCAGGCCATACACTATACTGCATCTTATATCAAATAAAGTGACAGTGCCCAATTCGACCACAGATAATGTCAGCAATATATTGATAATATATTGTAGCTTGACATTTGCATAGGTGTTGAAAACAAGTTACTCTTAAGAGCGTATTTTAATATATACAAAGGGCAAAATATTTTTTATAATGAGGGGGTTATAATAATCAAGCCCCCCTGTCATTAATAGATGACTCACTATTAATAATAAAAGACAGCCAAAATAATAAAGGAGAACTAATTTTAGAAAAAATTAATCAAATCCATGAAAATATTAAATTTACAATGGAAGAAGAAGAAAACAGAACGATTAATTTCTTGGACTTAAAAATAACCAGAAATAATAAACAACTAGAATTTGGAGTTTTTAAAAAGGACACATACACCGATAGTATAATTAATGCACATTCAAACCACCCAATGGAACACAAAATGGCAGCTTTTCGATACATGATTAATAGATTATACATTTTACCGTTAAAAAGGAAAGCACACAAAGAAGAACTAAACACAATATTTAAGATAGCTGAAAATAATGGATACGAAAATAGAATAATAAGAAAATGAATTCGTAAAATAAAACAAAATTTAAATAATAAGACCAAAGACATAAATAAACAAGAACATATCTGGGCTGGATTTACCTTCACTGGAAAAGAAACATATAAAATTAGACAATTTTTTGGGAAATTCAATGTTTAAACTGCTTTTAATACGAACAACACCATAAAGAGAAGATTAAGCAAGTCTATAGAAGAAAGGGAAGCATACGACAAAAATGGAGTATATAAAATAAAGTGCAAATGTAAAGCAACATATATTGGCTAAACAGGACGAAAACTAAAAACAAGATTTAGGGAACATATCAGATCTTATAAATATGAAAAAAGAGATTCAAATTACGCAACACACTTATTAAATGAGGGTCATTTGCCATATGAAATGAAAAATCAATGAAGCTCTTACACCAAAGTAACAAAGGAAGACGATTAAATATTATGGAAAATATGGAAATATTCAAACTAAAAATGAACAGAGAAAATATTATTAATGAACAAATTAACAGTCAATCGGAAATAACTTTCCAAAATCTAAAATTGTTAAAAATATAAAAAAATAAATAAATAAATAAATAAAAAATATAAGAGTAGGTTTATATTACATAACGTGTTACATAACGTGTTGCATAACACATTACATAACAGGTTACATAACGTGTTGCATAACATATTACATAACAGGTTACATAAGAAGCAGTACCGGCAGTAGGAGGGTGGCGTGGCTAACTATATCTAGACGATTCCATAACGGTTGAATCCAGTACTGAAATAGGTCTCGATAATGGAGGAACTCCAAAACGCGTCGACAAACTTAAGTGAAAGTGTTGCGTTAGGATTGGCAGAAAATTGTACTAAAACTTATAATGTTTTACTTTTTTACATAAAATGCAAAAGTTAATGTATTTTTCGTTATCCCTGCGTCTCTTCTGAGGATTGACCATTTTCACCGTGTCACTCATCTTCGCTTGCAATTTAACCCATTGCCTGTTACAAAAAAGTAACTAATGTTGCATCATATACTATCTACAATAAAAAGACATTGGGTATTTTCTAAATTCCTTCGCGAACTTGAAATATCAAAAACCTTAATATATCTCAATAACTATTAGATTAAACAAGAAATACGTAATCAAAAAATTGGTTGACTTTCAAGAAATGAGTAAAATTAAATTAAAAAATTAAAATCGGACCACTTGAACGAAAAACTGGCACTTTGGCGGCCATTTTTAAAAATGGCGACCAAACGACTATGATCTGGACCATGTGACCTACACTCATGTAGGTGTTTAACAAATCCCCGTAACAAAACTTAGTGGACTTATAACTGCACACGTGACATGGACTAGCTCTCGCACTATATCGTTGTATTTCAACTTTCTGTAGAAATAGAATTATTCTTGTGTGTTTACTACCTTTCAGCATAAACATAGCAGAATAGGTTATCCTACAATGTACATTAATTATTACTTTAAATTCTATTGGCAGGAACTATTAATTTTGTAGTCGACGTAAACGTTAGTATTTAAAACTAAACGTAACAAAATGAAAAAACTCAAAGAGAAAATGAATACAAGTATAATAACAACACAAAATGCATACATATGTAAAACACAACCACAGTTTAAGCTATTGTAATTTATACAATGTTGCATGTATTTGTATTGCTTTTGTAAAATGGTTGTACATTTTACAACGCAAACCACGTTTGCCGCTGCAAACTTAAATCACGCCCCTCGTTCGGGACGCAAAAATTTACAACGAAAGCTCTTGTTGTCGGGCCCTACTTTCGGGACACCAAAATCTTCTCAAAGAAACAACTTGCTTTGCTGTAAATTTAAATTACTATCACCTACTGGAAGGCTAAGGCTACTAACATGTTTCACCTAGGTGATGCAATTTAAGTTGAATAAATTTACTTTACTCTATAAAAGACTTTTTTACAACTTCCAGAATTTAAAACTTTACTAGCTCAGATAATTAATGACTCTTGTTTACTTTTTGTAAATCTCAGAGAAGTGAGAACAGTGGAACCGCCATAGTAACCTATTTGTGCTTTCAAAAACCTTTTCATATATTCACTACTAATTGTATAAGAACAGGACACAATGGATATACAGTAATACCGGTAAATTTAAAACTCAAGTGAATTTTTTGTTCTGTAAATAAATTATAGTTTTTATTTACCAAATTTGCAAAATAAAATAGACCTTTCAAATAATAATAATCAATTTCTTAGGGTAACTTTCCCTTTAAAACAATAACTTTTAAACACAATTCAAATACAATTATTCTACAGATAGGCAGAACGTTCTAATTTAATTTAATTCAATTTTAATAATGGCTTTTAATTTTATATGGCTTATGATTTGATTTAATTATTAATTTATTTATACTATTTAATGACTCTACTGATTTGAATGAATTTACTTTTTTAATAGATTTTTTCAGATATTAATTTAAAAATTATCCTAACTAACCCAGTATTTGAAACAAATTTACTGACTCTAATTCAGGCAATTTAGGGGACAAATAACGTAGCATTCGATTTTCACAGACCTTATGTTTGCTGTTTCTTTTTGCTACAATTGGTGACCTCAGAGTCGCTGGTGTTGTCCTGGGAATACAGGTGTTTTCTTTAGAACAGCTTCCCTGATGTCGTGGTATGTCTGTGGTCCTCCAGAAGTCGCCTGTTGGTTAGCCGGATCGTTTCCCTCCTTATGTCCAGTTTTCCTCGGGTTGTTCGTCTGGTTATCCTTTTAGAAGTTCATTTGAAGTTGATGAGTTCGCCAGTTCGTTCCTTTGACGTAGTCCAAATGACATCCCTTAACTATGTCATTTACGCTTAATAAACTCTCAGCTCTTTAGACTTTTATAAAAAATATAATATTTAAGTTTTACGAAGACAAAAATCCAGTACTTGTTGGTAATCGTTAGACTTGATTACAATATCGAACTTATAACATCTTAGAAAAATTAACAGATGATGCAGCAGCCTCACGGCGTATCAAAACTTATAAGAAGCAGACTAACACATCTCTCGCAGCGATTTTTTAGAAGAAGCCTCAGATCAACGCGTCCTCCGCTTTTATAGGGTCTCCCTTTCCCTTGTAACTGTAGCGTTTGGCGGTTTTTCCAGATTTCCAAAAACTCCACTTTTTTCGGAGTTTTTTGGTACTCATATGTTGTATAAATTATTTCCTGAATTGTTGTGAAGTTTTTTCTCCTTTTTTCTCATTAGTTTTCACATAAAGTCATATCTAAGCTTTTGCAGTTTCCCGCGTTAGGCCTTCCCGCTCATCCCTTCCACTTTCGTGACGTGTCCTCCGCTTCGTCTAATCTTTACTTGGCTTTACCAAAATTAACCAATTTCCTTATTTTCTTCATAACTCGTTAAGTTTTACACTGATTTTGGATTTATTTGGAGATTCTTATTCGTCATGGCTTTACCTTTCTTCTCGAAGTCGAATTGTAGTTGTGCGACTCGGGGTTCACTTTTCAGGCCTACTGGGGTCTCTAACGCAGCTTATTAGTTAATTAAATTTTTCTCATTAACATTTTCAATTTTTCCTTTTTGTATATCCAATTTGCCTTTGTTTTGGATACATGGCCGTAGTTTTATTTTGTTTCTTCAGAAATTGTAGTTTGTAGGGACTTTTTAAATTTTGATTTTTCAAACTGGGTTTAATTACCTCTACTCCCGAAATTTGTTTCAACTACTAACGTTTTACAATATCACCTAACACTTATAACTCTCATTCATCTCTTTATAACATAAAATATTTACTTTACTTTTTTATACTTCGTTTAAATGTGTGAAAACCCTCACCTTTTCAATTTACACAATTTTAATTATTTATTTAATTTATATAACACTACATTCTTTCTTTAAAAAGTTCCTTACAAGACATTTACTTTAAAACTCTTTTTTCTACTACTTTAACTCAATTTGATTTGACTGATTTCTTTAAAACTGAAAATATCGACTTTTGTTATATAACCTTTCTTTCTTAGAAATTTATGCCATTTCCAAAAATATTACTCTTTTTTAAATTTGAGTTAATTTGAAAATTTCCCTTAGCTTTTAACGCTTATAACGTAAGTACATTTTTGATTTACGAATCGGGAAATGGATGACCAATACACGCGTTTTTAGCACAATGCATTAACCAACCAAAATCCAGAATCCGTAAATTCTCAGATCCCGGTTATTCCCACAGAAATCATTCCCTATTCTACTAAGTTAAGTTTTCAGCTCTTAACATGTCATGGTTCAAAAGTCGCATCTCGGGAGATAACGGCCTTGTCGCCTGGACTTTGCTGTTTCATGGCCTACATACAGTAGATGCCCTCGCCAGACTCAAAAAATTCGATTTTTGCAAATTCCTTTACAAAACTCGAAATTTTCGAATTGCAATCGGGCACTTCCCGTTGCAATTTATTTAGTTCTGCATATATAGTTGTTTTTTTCTGCAGTTTGTAATGTTCGGTTTTAACGAAATAAAAATGCGCAAAAGAAGATAAAATATTTATATTTTTGTTTCGCTTGCGTACGTAGTGTTTTCTATTTTCAACTTCTATGAAATACATTCCGGGGAAAATAAAATAAACTGTCATTATAAAAATTTTGTGAGGCTTCAAAGTTTCAACAAATAAACGTTAAACATCTTACAAACAAATTGCTTCGTTTTGAATGAGTTCAGTATTTTAAAAATTTTAAATGGTACTTTTAAAACAATTCATTTGTCCATTTGCCGATAAATTTTCTTCCAAACGTAAAATTACCAAAATGCAAATGTCACACATTTACAAAACATACTAGGTAGACAGCTGTTTGCTTTTTATGACATACCCTTGCTATCTAGAGACGCTTTTTTAATGATAAGATAAGATATTTTTATTTTCCATGTGTAACATACATACATAACTATTTACAGCAAAAAACGAAAAACAAAACAACAAACCAATTACAATTCTTCTACATAACAAAACACATGGAAAATTAGGTAATCCTTAGGATAAACCTGCTTAGGATTTACCATTTTTTTTTTATCACTTGAGTTAGAAGAAAAAAGGAAAGAATAAAATCCTTCTGAGGTGCCCTTTACACTCAGCACTTAAAAAGTAATTATTTTAATTTTTAAATACAAATTTTAATTCTAAAGGCTGTTATCAATAATAACAAAAATACAAATAATAATCCTTCTCTTGCTAAATATTAAAATATTAATAAATAACGCTAAACTTAATCTTCATTACAATCAATCCTATGATATACTTATAATTCTATTTATAAAAACAAAACACATAATTTCCATACAAACAATATAACAGCCACTTTTATTTTAAAAGATACTCAATATCATTTATCCTAAACAGCCATTCTCTTACTGATTTTGAAAACTTAACAAAAGTACTGCACAACTGGATCTCCTTTGGTAAAATATTGAACAATTTAGCCCCTCTAAATAGCAAACAAATTTTAAATTTTGAATACAGCTTTATGAAGCTGTAGGATTAATCATAACATTTGTAACGTTTACCCAAATTTTGCCAGATAACTCCTTTTTTTTCATACACCTATGCATTGCGGTTGCATACACAGTAGCCCGCAGGGGCATGTAGTACTCCGTTATCTCACCACCGGCAGCACCGTCTGGACTCTCGTGCACGAAATAGCCGCTGGCTACGTTAGCCATTTTTGTTCATTAGTGAGATAGACTTTCAACGCGTTCACTAGGTCAAGTCTTGCCTGACGACTTCTAACATGTAGTTCCATTCTTTCTTCTACAAATGAGTAAATAGCTGTATACCAGGTAAAATTTCTATTTTTGCTTAATATGTAGCATGTAGTCTACGATGTCTGAATTTTTCCAATAATTGCATATGTCATTTACTATTAGTTGCTATTTGTTACGTGTAAGCCATTGTATTTTGCTAAAGCAATTTGTAAGTTAATTAACCATATAAATTTTGTAAATTTTGATATTTTGTAAAGCCTACAACTATTCTAAATAGTCTAAACAGTGATTTTAATAATTAGCCTGGAAAAATACATAATTTAAACTAAAGTGAACACATGTGTGATTACCTACAAGTTATATTTTTTGCTCTAAAGAGTTCCTGTAAAAGTATAATTCAGCCAGTCAATTAAAAACAGTATAATTGTTTCAGTTTGCTAGAAACAAAGAGTAACTCTGTAATAATTAACCTTGATATTAAACTAAAGTGAAACTTATGAATTATAACGTCATATTAGACCAAATTGGCACGTTCAAACAGTTTACAACAAGACAAATTACAACATGCCTGCTGTAAACGTACTGTATTTTCATTCTGACATAATATTTTATCTTTGGCTATTTAAAGTAACTAATGCCTATATTATGTTCTGATTTTGTAGAGAAATCTGGTTTAACTTCCTGATTTAGTTCCTACTACAAGTTTCTACTTAGTGCAACTCTTATCAATATGCAACTGCAATAAAATGTGATTCCACCTCCGCAACTACAACTTATTTCTACGCTGTCTTAAACAAAGTGAACTTGATTGATCGATAACTCTTTATAAAATATAAACAGAAACAGGCTATTTTAAATCAGTATGAACTTATAATAAGTTAGGTAAAGTCAGTGATTTTTCAGAAATATAAAAAGGGCTATTTAACTTTTCATGTAACTAAAAATAGTATGTTGTTGTAATATTTATATATATATATGTTATTTATAAAATAATAAGGGCGGAGAGGTACCTATTTTTGACACCACGGACTCCAAGAGTCAGAAATCAAAATTCTTTTTACTTATAATGACGTCATGATTCTAATAATACCTTGAGTACAAAATTTTACATTATTTTATTTTGTTTATACTTTTGGAACTGCAGTTTTTTTTTATTACATACAATGCGCATATTTTCTTTTAATAAACGTTGGCCAACATAAAATATATCAAATAGTTTGTAAGTACTATTATAAACTAATCTTTAAGACCATTTGTACCAATTTTAAAGTTTATTTTCTTGGGTTAATTAAGTAAATTAATATTTAAATATATAATTAAATACAGGGTGGGTTTTTCTTTAATTTTTGTAAGGGAGGGAAATAAATAAATAAATCTGTCATTTTGGGGCGTATACAATTTCATTATTTTATATTAAGGGCGTATCAATTTTTTTTTTTTTTAAATAAACAAATGTTATTGTTATAAGTGTGTACATTAATTGTAATTATCCAATAACCTGTCAAAGAAAATTTCAGATATCTCGACTTCGGAATTAAGGTAAGATTTGTGTCTGGTATATTTTGCTTTTATGAACTTTCTGTATGTGCCATCCATTTTATTTGAGCCCGGTACGCATTCCACATGTTTTAGTCTTTTGGATGGTAACACATTAGCTTAGCTTTTAAATATATCAACCAAATGATTGAGCTTGTGATAAAACAGCAGTTACAATAACGATTAAAAACACTTTTAATTTACATATGCAATACTGACTTAGCCTAGGTTTATGTTCAGCTAAGGGGATAGTAACAACCCCTAAAACTGTAAATATTGTTTGTTATACTTTCCTTAAAGCTAGAGAGCTGAAGTTTTGTACATTTATTTCTTACAAGATACATATACAAAATAAACCAATTTTATATTTACTTACGTAGTGCTAAGGAGTGAAAATGTGATAACCGCTAAAAACAATAAATTAATATTAATTGGCATTCTTTCCTTAAAGATAGAGAGATGACATTTGGAACTCGTAATTAATTTTAATAGAATATTTAAAGACGTAAGTTGATCAAAACTATCCTAATCTATTGATTCGCATAAAGACGTTTCTGGGTGATATGCAACATCCAACTAAGACTGTGATTTACCAGTCTGTAGATTTAGCGGTTGAAAAAAAAGACGCTCTTCACTCTGAATTCTTTAATTTTAAATTTATTTAATTTATTCAGTCCAAATACCATGACAAAGACGATTGACGGGCTGCCAGTGTACAATAAATACCAAACTATCAAACTATTTGAAAGTAGCGTAGTACGGGTATTCAGCTAGTACATATATATATATATATATATATATATATATATATATATATATATATGTACATCACCCCTTAACGTGCAATTCCAGTGTCGTATATTTTAAGGACAGTAGTACTCCGGAATGAAGATGCCACTCCAGTGTTTTT
Organism: Philaenus spumarius; assembly: GCA_018207615.1. Classification (NCBI taxonomy): domain Eukaryota; kingdom Metazoa; phylum Arthropoda; class Insecta; order Hemiptera; family Aphrophoridae; genus Philaenus; species Philaenus spumarius. The sequence continues at coordinate 7,219 of JAGFPH010012365.1, read as the reverse complement.
TTTTTTTTTTTTTTTTTTTTTTTTTTTTTTCATAATGCTACTCCGGAGTTCTATCTTACTAAGTATAATTTGTATTATAGTCCTACGTTGTCCACTCTCTGTTAGCAAAGTTAGTTTCAAAAGAGGGGAAATGAATCCTAACGGGAAAGTTATGTACTACACTTAGTTGCATTGCTGTTTCCTAACCTATTTTGCAACTGTTGTTTTTTTAAAGGCGGTAAAAGTAGATAACCGTTTATAAGCTTGCTGAAATAAACTTCTTGAAGTTTATAGTAACAAAGTTATAGGGTTAAGGTTTTAATAGTTTAGTTAGGAGATTATCTTACAATTAATTAAGGAATAATTCAATATTTTAAGAATAATTAATTATAGTAATGCCGAAATATTGAGATCATGCGATAATTGTTGTGCGTCTGTTTAACACGATATATGCACTCACAGACGTCGTAGAAAACTTCTGTTGGTGCCAAAATCATCGTAATTTTATTGCGGAGAGTTGACAATCTTTTGAGCTTTCTAGCGTGAGTCGTAGCACGTCGGGGTAACGTTTTTCGGTCAAAATTTTGCAAATATTTTGTCAAAATTATGAACTACAGTGTGGGGTAACGTTTTATATGTTTTTGGGCACGGGAAACCCGATTTTGACAGTTAAAAAGTCGTAGCGAGTCGGGGTCATGTTTTTAGAGTCAAAATTTTGAAAATTCTGTGTGGGGTATCGTTTTATATGATTTGGGGTACGTTAAAACCGATTTTGACAGTTGAAGAGTCGTAGCTCGTCGGGATCACGTTTTTGGAGTCAATATTTTGATAATACAGTGTGGGGTATTGTTTTATATGTTTTTAGGTACGGGAAAACCGATTTTTACAGTTAAACAGTCGTAGCGCGTCGGGTAAACGTTGTTGGGTAAACATTTTAAAATACAGTGTTAAGAATCGTTTTATATGTTTTTCGGTACAGGAAAACCGATTTTGACAGTTATTAAAAAAAAAAAAAAAAAAAAAAAAAAAAAAAAAAAAAAAAAAAAACGAGCCGAAGTCAAGTGTTATATCTTTTCATCTTGTTGTATTGTTATGAAAAAGTGAATTAAATGGTCCTAAAACTGGTCCATGGAACGAACAATTACTTAGTATAGTGTTTTAAACCAAATGTACACAATTGTACAAACCCAGAACTGGACTCACAATAATAATTCATTGTATTCTTGTAAAAAAGAGAATTACAATAAAATTGTCTTAAACTGTGGAACGAACACTTACTTAGAATAGTTTTTTGAACCAAATAAATAAAATGGTCTTACACTGTTTCCGTGAAACGAACAGTTACTTAGTATAGTGTTAAAAAAAAATTTACACAATTAATTGTACAAACCCAGTCCTGAACTCACAATAATAAATTATTTTATTGTTGTAAAAAAGTTAATTAAAATAAAATAAATGGTCTTAAACTATTTCCGTAGAACGAACTCTTACTTAGTATAACTTTTTAAACAAAAATTTACATCATGGTACAATCCCAGCCCTGAACTCACAATAATAATTTATTGTAATGTTGTAAGAATGCGATTAAATGAAAATGGTCTGAATCCGATTAGCAATAAATAGTGTTGACATTATTTTATTTGTGATCAGTTTTGTTGTATTCAATTTGTGCAAATCATAATGCGCCTGCGCAGATAAAATGAACCTTTTACAAGGAAACCAGTGCGGCCTGTTGCTGGATAACCATTACAATGATCTTTTGTTGCTATATAAGTTTATTAGACCTTTAACTGGCTTTGCAGGGTATTTTATAGAAGTTCAATAAATGCTGTAACCTCAAATATCTCCCTTTCTTCTTGGGGCGTTAGAATGAAAGTCATTGTTGTTTCATAAGAAACACAGTATGATTTAGCTTTAATGATGTAAGTGCTGTTAAGTTTTTCAAATATACACTTACGTTGCACCTGCTTTACTCTCTATGCTTTAATTTTAAAATCAATCTTACTGCACTTTTGTAAGGCAAATATTTCTTTATTGTGCTATTTATTAGAATTTCTTTCTGAAGTAATCCCATAATTTATACTGTGGCCGTTGGAATAATAAATCATATAAAGTGTTCATTAATTTAAAAATAAGATTTTCTACACTCTATACCATAAACAATACAACTTATCTCTGTCTGCCTATTAATTTATAAAAATTTAGAACCAGTTATATATTTTCTTATTTTTTATGAAAACTAGGTATGACACCCAGGAAGGATTTAGCCTAATTTTGATCAAAATCTATCCAATACTTCCCAAGTTTGAAGAATATAACTTGTTAACTTGTTTGTTAAGTTTTGTTAACTTGTGTCAAACAAAATGTTGTAATTTCAGCGGGTTGTTAACGATTTTTACATAATTTATCAAAAGTTTTAGTGGAAGCTTATTTTAAACTAGTGGCAATCTTTTATATATACATAGTTCTGTTTCTGAGATCGAAGTTGATCTGGCACGGAAAATATTTTAACTCATGTGGCTCAGAAACCTCTAGTTGATCAAGGCGTCTTAAGTTGGACAAAACCAACTTAAGACACCTTAGAAAAGTATATTATTTATATACGGCTCTACTATATATTATATCTTTAGAAATCTTACTCAAGTTGGTCAAAGCTATATACAATCCCAGCTCTTAAATTACAATTTCTGACTATGCGATTTCAAAGAAAAAGGTGTTAAACTGTTTGGATTTACTTAGTGTATTGTTTAAAGTTTAAAAATACGTCATGGTATATATTACTACAAAAAATAGCATAAATTACTACAATATAGTATTGTATTACCTGTGACTATTAGATTTCGAAAGATTTTTTACATTGTTTCCGTTGATTAAGCAGTTACTTAGAGTAAGGTTTTAAAAATATAATGAAAGTGCATTTGTATGATGCTCGGACATTAGGTGTATCAAAATTTAAAATAAATATGCGCACAGGTATCGAGAAATGGGCTACCAACGGAGTAAAGAAAGAAAATATCATGTGGGGTGTCGTTTTATAAGATTTTTGGTACGGGAAACCCGATTTTGACAGTTAAAGGGTCGTTGCGCTTAATCGTCTCGATTTTGGAGTCGAAATTTTGAAAATAAAGAGTGAAATATCGTTTTATATGTTTTTGGGTACGATAAACCAGATTTTGACAGTTAATGAGTCGTAGCGCTTTGGGGTCACTATTTTAAGTCAACATTTTGAAAATATCGTGTTCTGTATGGTTTAATGGGTATTTTGGTACCAGAAATCAGATTGGATTTTGATAAAGAAATAGTCGTAGAGAAAAAGATCACAAATTTGAGCTAAAGTTTTGAAAATACCTTGTGTGGTATCGTTTAACGTGTTTTTGAGTACGCGATAGGTCGTAGCCCTTCAGGGTCACGATTTTGGAATCAAAATGTTTAAATGCCATGTAGGATATTGTTGTATATGTTTTTGGATATGAAAAACTTGATTGTGACAGAGAAAGGGTCGTAGCGCTTTGGGGTTTTGATTTTTGGGTATCTTTTTATATGTTTCTGGGTACGATAAACCGAATTTTAGCTATTAAAGAGTCTTAGCGCTTTAGGGGCTCCATTTTAGGTAAACATTTTGAAATTATTGTGTCGGGTATGGTTTAATATGTATTTAGGTACGAGAAATCAGATTTTGATAAATAAACTGTCGTAGCGCGAAAGGGTCACAACTTTGTGCCTACATTTTGAAAGTACCTTGTAGGGTACAGTATCGTTTTATATGTTTTTGGGTACGGGAAGAATGATTTTGACGGTAAAATGGTCATAGCGCTTAATGATACCTATTACATTATCGTTTTATATGTTTTGGCTAAAAAAACAATTTTTTTTATAGAGAAAGGATCGTATGTAAGGAGGCGGTGGGGCGGCGGTATTATTTATTTAACCGAAACACAATTCTTTAAATTACCAATTTATTTAACAACTAACTCATTTGTTCTACAATTATTAAGATTTGCTGCCGTACTTGTGCTACCGGTCCCAGGCAGCCCTTTGTCTTTAGCAACCGAGGCTTGGATTCACTCGTCAACTAGCAATTCAGAACATTCCAATGAAGTCTACACTCATAGTCATTGATAATAAAGTTAATTTACTGTAATCTAATTTATAACTATAGACCTGCTACGTCACACGTAGCTATTTGAGATCACGATTTTGAAATGCCTTGTGGGGTATCGTTTTATATGTATTTTGTACGAGATACCCGATTTTTAAACTTAATGGGTCGTAGCACTTAAAAGGCACAAACTTGGGCCAACAGTTGGAAATTACAATATCGGTATAATTTATTATGAATTTTAAGTTATGTAGTTTTCAAGATATTCTTAAAATAATATAAAAGATGTTTTTTTTTTTTTTTGTAATGTTGCTATTAAAACAAATGTTTTATTTCGCCTAAAATGTTTAAAAAAAACCAGTAGTGTTATTTTCATACTTGATAGAAAATCTATCTAAAGATACAAACGTTTATGAAACAGTAATAATAGTGTGGCGCGGCCCTCTCTCATTCACGACTACGGTGTCCAAGCGATGACGTGTCTCCCTTTTTAGGTGTGCCGTCGGCTCTCTAGGGTGCATACATGCGTTGTCAGAATGGCGAAGAAAGGTATTTCAATAAGGGGTATACAGTTGTTTTACTTCATACGTTTATTTAAAGCATAACAACTCATTTCTGTGCTGGCTCGATATACAAAAATTAATACTAAACGCGAAGCAAGATTAGATATTCTTTAAGATTATCAACCCCCCCCCCCCCCCCACTTTAAGAGTCTACTCGCGGACGCGGTTGTTCCAAAATAGACTGTTGAATCTCTTGGTGCTTCTAACTAGCGCCCACTTACTTTACTCTAAACCTCGATCTCAGCAATATCATCAGCCTGAATCTCTGCCTAATCTATTCTATTACATTATATTACTTTATTATTATTATTATTATTATTATTATTTAGTGTTAAAGGTGGAGGGTACCAGTCACAATAGAAAAATGTGTTCATTCACGCTGTTTATAGTTTCATTTGTATTCCCACAATTGTCATTGTTTGGATGATCACTTCTAAAATATTGATGTGATGTCTCTTATCCATAAAATTTATATATGTACCTAATTGATTGACAATATTATTTTTTCTTCAATAAATTTTATTTAATTAATCACACGAAGGAAGTAGGTTATAATTTCTAACGTGCGTACATAAGTAAACGCTCCCATTTTTTCCGTAGACCTAACAATTAATTACTTATTGTATTGTGTTACTAACAAAATGTAAATCATGTTACTTACCCAGCCCTGATATTACACAATATAGTGTTTTATTACTATGTGATGAATTACTATAATGTGACTATGCGATTTCAAAATAAAAAGTCTTAAAGTGTTTCTGTGGATCAAACTGTTACTTAGAATATTATTTTACCAAAATATATGTCATGTCACATACTAAGCCCTAAAATTACAACAATATAGTAGAGTATACTTGTGACAGTGAGATATAAAACAAGTTTTAAATTGTTTCCGTGCTCCAAACGGTTACTTAGTGATTTGTTTTACAAATTAATTATACGTCATTGTACATAGCCAGCCCTGAACTTATCAAAAAATAAATATTGTAATACTTGTGATTTCAATAATTAATAGTGGTTTGTAATAGTTTGCGATTTCAAAGAGAAATGTCCTAAACTGTTTCGATGAACTTAAAAATGTATTAGTTTATTGTTTTACAGCCGAATTATACGAAATATGTATTATTTATTATACTAATTGTGAGCATGCCATTTCAAAGAAAGATTACTAAACATTTCAGAGGACCCATCCGGTAGCTGCAGTGGAATAACCTTTCTGCCTAAGGAACTCACTTTGTAGGTCGAAAGAAAATTGGGTGTGGAGTCATACTCATAAAATACTAATTTCAATATCCGGATTAGAATATACAACAGTTTAAATCCAATATTGAAACATTAATTCAAAAACATTGTATGGGTTCCTACGGTAGAATATTCAAAATTAATAACTGAACTAGGAAACAAATGTTTTGTTTTGTCCTTGTCTTGTGTTTATCAACATTTATTTAGACAAAGTGGACCAATATTCAGATCTAAAATATTTACTTAAATGTTAATAGTAATTTTTAGTTTTTAAGATGTTAAAAAATCATTATATTTTAGAATTAATACATTTCTAAAACACATTCAAAGTAAATAAATAATATCCAACGATTATAAATAATATTAATAAGTTCATAAAAATGTTGTAAATCTTGACAAAATGTATTGTCTGTGCTACCGCTTTATAATTAACTTCCAATACATCTTATTTCTTTAGTAAATTGTAAGCTACTTTAAGTATAATTAACAACCACGCAAATTAAGTCTTTATTATTTTTCAATTTAATAATATTTTATTATTAGGGTGGTAGGCCTATCTTGGAGATTCAATCAATGTTACCCAGCATTTCTTACTCAATATTAGTTGAGATAATACTATGTGTAGGCATATTAATAATTTGACACAACCAGTTAATCCATACTATTTGTAACATAGTTTCATCTACATACGAAATTAGGTAGATCAAAATGACTTCAAACTTACATAATGATGGCACAATAATGTAATATTAATTTGGGTAAAATGTTATAAGTAGGCTTTTTGCATGGGCTTTTTAATTCAAACGAATAATGTGATGACAGAAATGTGAATTGTTTTATTAGTTTTTAAAACAATATGTATATACCATTAAAAATGTATGTTTCATTAGATTACAAAATTTTTGCAAGTAACATTATATGCTTCACCTACAATCAAATGATAAACCTAGTCTAGACTGCCTAGTCGCCTTCAGTGTGATAACAAAAACTTATAACTAAAAATTATAAAATAAATAAGTTATTACATTATTAAGAAAAACATAAATTTAATTTGCATTCCCTCAGCGGCAATTGTTTAGATTATCACTTCTAAATATTGAAGTTACTCTCTTTTCCATAAAATTTGAATATGTAATTTATTGACAATAAATTTTTTTCAACAATTTTTAACAACAATAAAATGTACTAATTTAATCACACCAAAGAAGTATAACTTCCAAAACGCGTACATAAGTAAACGTACATATTTAAAGTAAATCAATAATATCAAATAAGAATCAAACTCTTAGAAATAATTTTAATAAGTTCATACAAATGTAGCAAATTTTGACAAAAT
>JAGFPH010012363.1:14528-30500 GCA_018207615.1 Philaenus spumarius | reverse complement strand
AACAGTTTTATCTAGTTATATTTAATGTGTCAACCAGAGGGTAGTTTCGGCTGATTTTTTTGTTACTGTTTAAAGTAACGTATACAACTGAAACAATTTTATTGAGTCACATTTAATTTGTAAACCTCAATCTTATCTCGAGTATGTTTATGCTACTATTAAATCTGAAACAGTTTTATCTAGTTATATTTAATTTGTGAAGTAGCGTGTACAAATTAAAAATTTTTATCGAGTCAAATTTAATTTGTAAACCAGAGGGTTATTTCGGTTATTTTATGTAACTGTTAAAGCTGAAACAGTTTTATCTAGGTATATTAATGTGTGAACCAGAGGGTAGTTTCGGCTGATTTTTTTGTTACTGTTTAAAGTTACGTATACAACTGAAACAATTTTATTGAGTCACATCTAAATTTGTAGACCACAGGGTTATTTCGGGTATTTTTATGTTACTGTTAAATCTGAAACAGTTTTATCTAATTATATTTAATTTGTGAAGTAGCGTGTACAAATGAAAAAATTTTATCGAGTCACATTTAATTTGTAAACCAGAGTGTTATTTCGGGTATTTTATGTAACTGTTAAAGCTGAAACAGTTTTATCTAGGTATATTAATGTGTGAAACAGAGAGTAGTTTCGGCTGATTTTTTTGTTACTGTTTAAAGTAACGTATACAACTGAAACAATTTTATTGAGTCACATCTAATTTGTAAACCACAGGGTTATTTCGGGTATTTTTATGTTACTGTTAAATCTGAAACAGTTTTATCTAGTTATATTTAATTTGTGAAATAGCGTGTACAAATTAAAAGATTTTATCGAGTCACATTTAATTTGTAAACCAGAGGGTTATTTTGGTTATTTTATGTAACTGTTAAAGCTGAAACAGTTTTATCTAGGTATATTAATGTGTGAACCAGAGGGTAGTTTCGGCTGATTTTTTTGTTACTGTTTAAAGTTACGTATACAACTGAAACAATTTTATTGAGTCACATATAAATTTGTAAACCACAGGGTTATTTCGGGTATTTTTATGTTACTGTTAAATCTGAAACAGTTTTATCTAATTATATTTAATTTGTGAAGTAGCGTGTACAAATGAAGCAATTTTATCGAGTCACATTTAATTTGTAAACCAGAGGGTTATTTCGGGTATTTTATGTAACTGTTAAAGCTGAAACAGTTTCATCTAGGTATATTAATGTGTGAACCAGAGGGTGGTTTCGGCTGTTTTATATTACTGTTCAAAGTAACGTATACAACCGAAACAATTTTATCGAATCATACTTAATGTGTAAACCAAAGGGTTATTTCGGGTATTTTTATGTTCGGGTATTTTATGTGACTGCTAAAGCTAAAACAGTATCATCTAGGTATATTAATGTGTGAACCAGAAGGTGGTTTCGGCTGTTTTATGTTACTGTTCAAAGTAACGTATACAACCGAAACAATTTTATTGAATGTTATTTAATGTGTAAACCAAAGGGTTATTTCGGGTATTTTTATGTTACACTTTCAAACGTAACGTATAGAAGATGAAACAATTTTATCTAGTTGTATTTAATGTGTGAACCAGAGGGTGGTTTCGGGTGTGTTTATGTTAATGTTCAAAGTAACGAATACTACTGAACACATTTTATCTAGTTATACTTAATGTGTAAACCAGAATGTTGTTTCGGGTATTTTTAGGATACTGTTGAAAGTAACGTATGCGAGCTAGAAAATTGTAACGAGTTATTTAATCTGTAAACCAGAGTTTTATTTCGGGTATTTTTATGTTACTGTTAAAGGTAACGCATACAAGTTGAAACAATTTTATTTTAGCAAAGGATCTGAACACAAGTTAAGGATTCTGTAGAGCAAGGGGAGGCGCAAATGAAACAAATAATTAACCCAATAACTTGACAAGATAGAACGTGGTGTTTGCTATTAAGGTCTTCACATGAGCGGAACGAGACTCTACGGAAACAAACTCTGTAACGGAAATAAAGTGAACAAGTTGTTATTTATGCAACTGGAAAATACACATATTTAAATATTCTGTGTGCGATATACGTTATTTGCCAAATACATTTAAGGAAGGAAATCTTACTATACAAGTCATCTTTATTTATAATAACGGTTTTTAGGCTACACACACCTTATTTTTGGACCTCATTTTTGGCTACAAATCATCTTATTATAATGTTAAATGATTACTCTGAAGATGGACATTTACATTTCTAATAAACAATATGTAATTTTAGCAAGTAAATTTAAGTTTAAAACATGAGTTTTATAATACTGGAGCATAGTAGAAAAATTAAGTAAATACCAAAGAGCAACGTTTCGCAATCATAGGTTGTTTCCTTTAGCTTTCTAACGTTCAAACCTCCATTACAGAAGTAAATGTTCTAGCCTAATAGTTGAAAGTTAGATTTTCTAATCAGAAAGCTACCTCCAAATTATTTAATCTATCTGGCATAAAGTAAATAATTACAAAACGATTCTATATTGTATATAAAAGTTAATGAATGGTTACATCATAAATACGTTATTATTTTAGTTGTGGCAATATTTTTATTCTTCTTACACTTAATAGTTATTACGTTCAAAACTGAACAATTTATTTACGACCCAAACAAGACAACTTAATACATAATCGTTGAAATTACGTTTAAAAGCATCTACTTATATATTTATTTAGCGTACGCTATATTATAAAATTTAAAAATTAAACACTTAATAAAAAAAATTAAAAAAATTCATGCACTACCAAAAGTTTTTCACTACAGCCTTTTCTATAATCTACGGAAATACTATTTTAGAAGGAACACTATTTTCTTAAAAAAATAAGTCAAATAAGAGCAGTACTGTGTTATTTTCTTTATATCGTATAATTTCTACTGTAAATTAGCTTCCATCTAAATAATACATGAAATAAATTCCTTATTTTATTCCCAGCTTATACGTTAAAACCATAGAACTAACTAACTATAAAACTAAACTTTACTAACTCCTGAAACTAACTTTTCATAGTATGAATTGAATAGAGAAAGTTCAACATTACGGTAGTAATGAACTCAGCTATCTTTAGAAACTGAACAATGCGTCTGAGTAGTTCAAATAATAATTTGAAACGGTTTGATGTTACATTTTGTAAACAATCAAACAAGTACATAATGAAATGGAAATATCTTTATTGAAATTTACGAAATGATTTGTTTTTACTCCTTCAGTTTTAATAAATCTAGTTATTGAAAAAATCCAATAACTTTTGTTTCTAAGACGTCGTTCTATAAAGTGAGGAATAAAAATAGATTAAAATAGAAAGTAACTCTGCACAAATTAATCAACTTTAATACGAGAAATATTATCTTTGCCCGTCTGTTATACACACGTACAATAATTCACGCCCATTCAGAGCACGTTCGAATACCAAGAGTATATAAAACATATTATATTTACGGTACCGATAAGAAATATATAATTTACAAAAGAGGCAAAGTTAACTTTTATACACGAAATTTTATCTGGACCCTCGAAAAAAGGATAATAAACTTAATTTATCTCTCCAGACTAGATCTCCTACTTTTTATCTCCGGCCATTCGTCTGCAATTTACTTTTTATAATGGCTGGATAAACTCATTTTGCGTCATCATTATGATCGTTGAAGATTTATTGAAATGGTAAAAGATAATATCTACGTTCTTGATTTAATACTGTAAGATGTCGTCGTATATAAAAGAAATCATACTATGATCGTTTTTTTTTTGTTTTCTATCTAATGTATTTTACAAATAAATAAAATGTTTACTTTGATCGAATGTTAACTTTTAGAAATCGTCGATACAGACATTTTCCTTCCTCTAACACTCTATCAAGAATAGTTTACACAGCACGACTAGTGCTAACTGAAAAAGTTAAATAAACATTACAGACTTGTGTTTGAACAAGAAACAAGTGTAATGATATTCTTGGTTTACTTTATCGTTAAGACATATCAACAAATCGCTTTTAAAAATATTAAATAAATTATTGTATTGAAATATCACTCTGGAAAAATTATCAATACTAATGATTGCTTGATTCATTTTAATGAAGACTGTATTTAAAATATATGCACTTCCGCACAGTACTTAATTCAGATGCATATTAAATACATATATTCTTTGATTGTCTATGCTGAACAGAGTTTATATTATTTGGTGGCTGAACAGGATTTGGTGGGGCTGTATTATCAGTGAATTTTTAAAAGTTTGCACATTATTGGTTATCTGAAACAAACTTTACCTAGAAAATTATAATTTCATTAACAAAGTAAAATGTGAAATAAATATATATATATTTTTTTGTAATTTACCATTATAGTTTAGTGAATAATATTATGCACTGTTCGCTAAACTAAAACAATAATTTTCTTACTTTAATAAAAGAAAACGTAGCTGGATTGTTCTTCTATAACTAATTGTCGTGTCAATAAATTAATTTCTGTTTCAAATTAGTTCCCGTTAATGAACTCAGTTTAATGTTATGGTCTGCTTACATTTTATAGAGAATAGTAGATAAACCACGTAAATGTTTATTGCAATATTCAAGTTATGAGACTAGTTAGTACATTTTAGTTCCCTCACTAGATTTTCAACAAATACTATTTTAAAATAATGTTTTAAAGCAATATATTTTATGAATTTATAAAATCACAACTGTTTGAATGTGCATATTGGCAAGACAAATGTCGGTAATGGAAGTCTGATGAGTAGGCCTATAACAACCCGCCGCACGCTATGCGTTGGCCAAGGTTCTCTAATTGAGTACAATTACCACTGAGTTTAAATATACTCTTTTAGTATTTCATTTGTCATTATCTATTTTATTTTCCTAATAATAAACATGTTATGAACTTGTGATGCTTATTTTTATGATAGTACTTTTGTTATAATACAGATTTTATTATTGTGTTTTATACTACGATTGCAAATATATACGAAAATTACGGTACAATTCCCATTTTTTTCATTTACGGATGTACAAATTAAATATTTATGTTTCGTTTAAGATAAATCCACAGAATTTAATTTACACTAGTTTAAAAACTACTTCTAGTCAATTTGTCAATTACTAGCATTAGCTGAAAATTCAGAGATTAAAGAATGGAGAAAAAGATCCATTTACAAGAAGCTAGGTAGTCTTCAGACATTTTCTCCTACATTTCCTGACATAAATTTTTAATGGCTGCCACTCTTGTTTCTCCCTTTTTATACATATATTATATATGTATATTTTTATATTTTTCATTTGTTGATGTCCATACAATTAAATGAATTTAAATTTATTTCAAAACTTACAGAAATTCATACAATTATTAGTTTATTTATTATTTACTTTGTATTTATTTATTTTTGTTTTAAACAGTACATTGCACAAACTACAAAGAATTGAACTGTTATTCAAAGTAAGAAACTTAAAACTAGAATTGAAATTGTACGTAAATTTAACATAACAATTCTAAATTTAAAACTATAAAATGCCAACACTCTGAGGAGAAAATGCACACAGGAAGGCATTAAAATACGCATATACGCGTTTATTTTTTATTTTATTTTTTTAAAACTAAAAATAAATTTGTATAATAAAAATACATTTATAAAGTAAAAATCCTGTTCTATTGGTCTACATATACTCAATGTCATTCATGATTATATTGATTCTTCACTCTTACCAGTTATTGGATTGTTTTGAACATATTTTCAAAAGCCACCGGAAAAATAAAAATAATCATGACTATGTTTGCTTTTGAAATGAAAAATATCAAAGACAAACCACTGTACTCGTTTATATCAGAAAATAATCAAAGAAAGGAAATTCCACTTTACCTAGAGATTTAATTTGTGTATCTTAGTTTCCTTTAACTTTATACGTAATTTAATCGCAATATATGTTTTGCACTTCAAAATCGAATGTTAACAATACGTTTCAAACACTTTTCAAGCATTAAATCATAACACATACACTTATAGTTTGGTGAGTTTAATCTTAACAAAACGTAAATAGATATTATTAGCAGAGGAACAGCATAAATAAACACAGCACTATGGAAACTGTAGATAAATTCACACAACTGCATTCATAAACTAGATACATTCATGAGTAAATAGCTCTGAAAACAACACCTCAGTAGAAAATAAGAAATCAAGGAAATAATTATTCCAAGTAAAATAATTTAATATAGTTATTTGTATTTATAAAAACAAAATGGTGACGTGATTATTGCTAAACAATTGGAAAACGTTAAGTTTTCTTTGACTAAAATAACTGATTTATAGGCTGTATTTGACTATATACGTTGCATGTTACTTATGTAATACGGAGAGTATAAACAAACTCTTTGAAAGACATTGAAAGAAAATTTATTACGATCCCAGTTTCTGTAGTAAATAGACCTAAAGCGACTTACTAAATTGGAGGTTGTTCTATTGCACTTTATATAACATCGTTGACATTTTCAAAGCCTAAACTTGCTTTTTTAGAACTTCTTTATGTAATATTTTTTTACTACGATAGTATGTTAAATATGTTACTTCTAGGGATTTTAAAAGCTCACCATATATTTATGTCTAAGCTAATTGATACAATACATAGATTATTATAAACATGTTGTGCAATTTTATCGTTTTGAATGTAGAAGCATCCTCTGATAAATTTACCCAAACAAAAATTAAGTTTTAATTGGTTTTAAGGAAGTAAATGTATTTTATTATTACTCTACTGTATTATTTGTAGGACTAAGACTGTTTTTGTTCTGAAGAACATTAAACTTTTAAGGCGGGGTGATATTTATTTTTGACCACGGTGCAATACCTTGCTCTTCCTATTGTCGAATTGTCAACACCACAACACAGCACAAACAATAACACAAAAAAGGCAAAGTCACATATCTTGGAATAGTTAATGTCTTTTTTATCACGTGATCCCGATGTTTTTACACACGTATATTGACCGGCCTTGAAGTTTGACCAAAATAATTGTAACAACATTGACAAGAAATTTTATAAACAACGTCCTTATAGCTCATTACATTTTAAACACTTTTAGGTTTTGTGTGAAATACATTTTATTGAAATGTTTTATTAAATGTTGATATTTTTTACACAATGGGCTACTACTTACTATTAAACGTTTTTGAGATTTCAGCTTTTTCAAAGCATAATACAATATAAACCGAACTGGAGGTTGATTGTGTTTTAAATTTATGATATCTAATTTTTTCGTAAAAGGTTTTATAGTAAAATATATATAAAAATATTATTCATTTCCGTATATGTAAAGAGCAATGAATGTAACTAAACGGTAAATATAATTTGGTTATAATTTTTTTGTTTATTTAATCATTGGTATTCAGCCACTTCAAGTGATACTTAAAGCATACGGAACACAAATTAACGTAATAAAATAAATTTAAAAAAAAGTTGTTTATATAAAAATTATTATTAACAAACTGTTATTAACAAACTTAATAATATTTTTATTTCATTATTATACATAAAAGTTATTATCTTATCTTCTAAAGCGAGAGATAATTGTCTGTTTGCTAAATGGATCTGGAATTTCCGTCTAAGGATTTTTGATTTTTTGATTTTATATGGGGCTTTAGGCCACGAGAAATCGATTGGAAATGGTCACCAGTCTGGGAAAATTCGTTTTCTACGTCTTTTTATTAAATTAAAAAGTGAAATTTGCCCATTTTAAACAATACAAAGCACAGCTGATGCAAATGTTTTCAATGTCATTACAATAATCATCTGTTTTCTTTTAAACGAAGCACAGCTGATGCAAATGTTTTCAATGCCATTACAATAATCATCTGTTTTCTTTTAAACTGTATATTATTAGAGGTAAGCCTAATGTTGTATCTATTTACAGTTACCATGGCAACGAATACTTCTGCTAAATAAACATACCCTTTATTTAGTTGTTTAATGTTATAGGCCTAACCTAAACGATGTTCACGGAAATTTTCAATAATACTTATTGACGTGAGCGAACTAGGCCCTGCTTACAATCGAGCTTTAGCTCGGTCTCCTGGTACTTATTATGATACAAGTGATATACAAACTAAAACATGTACAAGAAGCCTATGTTACTAAATAAACGTAATATAATTATGTATTTTCAATGATACAAATATGTGAGTTCTCATATTCATCAGTAATTTCAATTACTCTTGCATTGCTATCATTATCTTTATCTGTACATTCTAAAACTGATACTATAGGCTTATGATAACTAAAGTAAGAAACAAATAATTTTCATTGAAATCCATGCAAATGTCTTGTAAAAACAGCATCTATTGTAGTTTTGTATCTTGTGGTGCTTTTAAGTAGATCATTTGACATGGTTGATCCAAACTCTTGATTTAAAAACTCAATTAATGGTATATCTAATATTTGAAATGTTGACTATGATTTGAATTTTATTTTAAAAAGAAATATCATTTGTAAAATACATAAAAATAATCCTCCCCGGCGGGGAATCGAACCCCGGTCTCCCGCATGACAGGCGGGGATACTGACCACTATGCTACCGTTGACTGTGTTGGAATTGAGTTATTTAGTGCTATCTCTCTTTTATAAACACAGAGGCGATGACGAATAATATCTGACGATCACGCGAGATCAGAGATTTATTTTTTACCCATCTGAAAAAAATGGTTTCGTTTTGAAACAGCTGCCTATTTACTTAACAAATATTCCTTCTCTATTTTTGAATGGTTTTTACGTAGTTGTTGTTCGGCTTACGTTAGTAGGTGCTTCACCAGCCTTTATTAGTCTAACTGGCTAGTATAAACACATTCAGAACAAAAAATACATGATTATGACCTGCTTGAGTTATATAAATATTACATTTGTGAAACACTCCTATACGATAATGAAAGCATAGTTAATATTGTTTACCTAATCACTTTGTATTGTTTTATAAAAAAAACTAAATTTTATAATGAATTGTATGTTTTAAGGTGTCTAAATTGTCATAATAGTCTACTATTTCTCACGTCCCACTTCAAAGAAGATTGCTAAATATATAGATTTATTGTACATATTTTTACTTGTTACCAACCATTTTATGTTAACTGTTGATATACCTCCTGTCAACCGCAGTTTTAGCGAACTTTTTAGTTTTGAGTTATGAAATTAAATGTGTAACTAAATGCAATAACTTGTTGTAAAGTTTATTGCTATAAAGTAAGTAAATGTCTTTAGAAAATTCACAATAACTTCTTCTGACTAGTTTAAGTTCTGTATTCATTTTAAATATCATGACGTTATAATTTGTACAGAATCTTAGTTTTATGAATATTCTTTCTTAATAAAATGTGCTGAAACAAAAGAATTCCGTATTGTATGAATGAGACCAATGTACGTCCTACTTCCTTATAAACGGAAATGGTCTTATTAAATCCAATATATGCATTTGCCTAGATGTTATCTATAAATATATGAAGAGTTAATAAAAGTATGCTTAGTAACTTTGTTCTACAGAACCTACAATAAAGATAAAAGCAATATAATGCTTATAGATCATTATCTTTATTTTGATATATAATTGTATATTTAAATACTAAACTGTATCTTATACTAATCAATATCTGCATATAAAAATCCATTGTGTCGGTGTTTGTCGGCGACGGACTCCGAAACTACTTAACCGATCTTAATGAATTTTTTTTTAAATGTGTGATTTATTCCAACTTAAAATATAGGATAGTTTTTATCCCGATCTAAGAGGTTCAAATGGGGTTGCTACTTCTATAAAGTAAATGCAAATTAAACCAACTTCATGCAAGCTATAAACCTTAAATTATGAAATATTATTTTTAAGAGATTGCAAAACTATTTGCAATTTGATTACTTCAGTCTAAGGGATGGAATCTGATAACTACCCTTAAAATTAAGTAAGCAATAGCGAAGCATTGCGAGTCCACTAGTACTTAAAAATAAAATAAAAATATAATTTCTTCCTGCGCAATGGGCAAACGTCTTAGAATCGTAAAACAAGTATACAATCATTGTATTTCTACAAACTTGGAAACGCTTTCCTGATTAGATGCACTGTACTAATCAAAGTGCAATAATCACCAAATAATAATGAAGATTTATTTATAAGAGCTACAGACCATAAATTATTACTTAAAATTTAATTCTGTTACGGACACCGGATTAGAAGCCTTTATTTTGTACTTGAACATTATGTGGCTGACAAAAATGAGCCAAACGTCTTCTTTAAATCTGGCTTTCATATTTCCTACCATATATCTGGCTATAGCCTACCTATTTCACGCTTTAACAATTAGGCTACTTAACAATTACTATTACTTATTTTAAACGTATAAATCAAAATATAGTTTAGTTTATAGTATTTATTATAAAATATATAAAATAAGAAACAATGTAGCTTACATTTGAAATTCAAACTTCAGAATTTGAGCTTGTATTCTGAATTAATGTTGTTTTTATATGTAAACGTTTAAATTATTATTTTTTATTGTTAAGTTTGTAATTTGTGTGGACTCTTAAAATTTACATATATTTTAGTGCTTTTTTACATTTGTTATTAAACTTTTTTTTCGTGTTTTGTTTTGTTTTTTGTAGTCAATCTTATTGATTATACGGAACTGTTTTAGTTAGCGGATTTCAAATCACAACATAGTCTCAAAATATACAGCTGTGTTCATGTTGCAAAAACTACAAAAAAAGTAGTTTAACGATAATGTAAAGTCCTGCGCCGAAAGCATTGATTAATTTTACACGATTTGTCTCTACTTTTTTTAATAAAAAAAATATATATATATACATAACTTGTTAAATCAGGATGTTTGTTGAGGGTTGCTTTGGGATTGACTTGAAACAACATTATTTGTTTTGCTATCAAATTACCCACAACACGTGATTTGTTTTGTTCTAAACTACAATATGTTTCACTAAAGTGAGTATGGTCATGGAATGTTACGTTATAGTCTGTCCGCTCTGCCGTGATACCTGAATTCTCGGAACTCAACGCCCCCTCCACTAGTTTGCCAACGGCTGGCCCGGCAAGCGGGTAGGTAGGGGGCATTGAGTTCCGAGAAGTCAGGTATCACGGCCGAGCGGACAGACTATAGTGGCAGTTCACGTAAAAAATGTATCTGCAAATGTTTAATTGGATCAGTTTTTTTACTTTTACAAGACAGACATAATTATTGTAAAACACGAGTACACTGTCAATATTCTCTTTTTCTCAATAACTAAACCTTTCCTTTTAAATAAAGTAAATGTGTGTCTTTAACCTTTTACCTACTTAATACAACGAGGATTATTTAGTATATTGACTCAAGTTTATGTTGTGCGTAAACTTTTGTTTCCACAGCCATAGTGAAAAATTCGACAGGCTATGTATAGATTAATTAAATAACAATTTATATATTTACATACAGACCAACTAACTGATTTTACTGTTAATATTTCTTACCTTGGTTGTTACTTTGACTAATTATTATAATTAGCCTCTCTGTGAAAACATTGTATGTTTAAAACAAAATACTTCACATAAAATTATACGTTTATTTGGAAATGTGAATAGTGTATTTGGTATTATTAGAGGGACAATATTATTCTAACACTAACTTCAAATTAATTATATTTAAATCAATGACTATATTTCAAATAGTAATAACACACCTCCATTGCCTTTAAACTAAATATTTTTCACATTTATTTGTACTGTTCTCTTTTGCTAATTCGTATTTTAGAGGGTGGCTTAAAGCTGATCCGTATTCCTTGGAAAAGTAAATTTAAATTTGTTTTTCTCAATAATGGTTTACTTATTTTTATGTTTCCTGATGAACTTATCAATGACTGAGATATTGTATCCATTCGAAATGGCATTGTATACAGGAGACCAAACAATTTCATAGTATTTATATTACCAAACAACCATATTATTCTTATTATTATTTTTAATTTTTATTTTTTTCCCCGCTTACACACTTCCTCAGCAAGGGATATTTAATTAAATTACAAGTGAAAAAACATAGACCGAGACCGGGAGTTGAACCCGGGACCTTCTCATATTTTTCTTATAATTTGTAATTTGGCTAATTATTATGATTTAACAATAGTCTAAGTAAAATAGCTTGTAAATTATGACCTAGTAAGAAACCGTATATTTTCTTTAATTATTTAAATTTTTTAACTATTTTAAACTTATAAGTTAGGCCCTACTATATTCAAAAAATATTTAAAATAAAACATTGCAAATCATTTATTTCTAGCTTTATTAATGTAAATAAGATGTTGACTTTAAATTTTAAATTACTACTTACTAGGGGAGACCCCTGCGTGCTTCGCACGCCAACCCCCAATGGAACCTTCTAAAAACATACGTTATGTTTTATTTATAATAAAGTTGTAGTATTAATAATAACCTCAAAAATAAGATGGTAAATAATGTTAAATGTTCAAACCAAATTATTTCTTATATTTTATAACAGCAGTTAATAATAGTTAAAAGAACCAGCAAAGCTCAGGTCTACACTTTAAAACCCTAACCTAAAAGCTAGAAATACAAAAATAATTGCTTCAAATTTTGAAATCAGCTGTTAATGGAAATATTGAAGCAAACATCTATATTATCTGTTATTTTATTCAATTGGTTGCTATGGTAATAAATGTAAATACATGTGTTGGTTTATCATTGAAGGCCTAACCTAAGATTTTTTCCGACTAAATTTACAAATATTAAAATAAAAAAAGGTTTTTACCGAAATGAATTATAGCCTATGTTACTCAGGGATAGTGTAGATTTTTATTAGTAATACTATTTTTTCAATCGGTTCAGTAGAGCCAGAGATTACCCCCTACATACAAACAAACAAACAAACAAACAAACTTTACCTCTTTATAATATTAGTATAGATAATAACAAAATTAAAATTCATATAAAAGTTTTAAAATTCAACAGCAGCATCAGAACAGTTTGAATGTGTTGGCAAAACAAATGTCGCTAATGGTCGTTTGATGAGTATAACAAGCCGCCGCACGCTAAGCGTTTTTACTTCTCCGTTTGCCAAGGTTCTCTAATTGGATACAATTACCACTGAGTATACATTCTTGTCCTACTTCAGATGTCACGAATTATCTAACTATTTTACACGACTACTAAGTGTAAGCCGTATATTATAATTTATTTAGCAGCTTTTGTTGGTGTTATTATGTTTTACTATTTCGTTTCGACCGTATCTAGAATAATAAAAGAAAGTGTTTGGGTTTGCTGCCTGTGTATATTTAATGCCCAGCCTTTTGGGCAAGCATAGATATGCAATATTTAACATAAATGGTTGAAAGTGGGCACGAGTGCTCTTCAAATCCGAAACTTTAATTTTAGCTTTCGAGTTATGAGTGAACAGCGCTTTCTTAATCCTCTTGGTAATGTGAGTCAGGTACTTGCATTAAGAAAATTTTTATGAACATTGAATGTCATGTATTGGAAACGTTATTTATGAAAGTTTTGTTGACTTAGCTGAACTGCGAATAATATTACACAGTACACATACTATTCATTTCGAAATTTGGTCTTTGTTCGAGATATTATTTTTTATTGCTAAGACATCTTTACATAAACATCTTATAAAGTTACATCTTTCGATAAAACATTTCGTTCTTACGATTTCCTGTTTCAAGTAGTACAAATGAAAATTAAGGATTTTGTCATTTTTATAAGTAAATGTCGTTATGGAAAAATGAAAACTGTCATTTTATGTAATTATAAAATTTTAGTTTTATTCTCATGAAAACGTTCACGGAAATTGATAAAGTTTATCTTTAACAAGGATTTATCTAAATTCAGTAAAGGTTCGTAAAACACACTACTGTAGCAAATGTTTCGTTTTGGTGTTTCCCATAATAGCATATTTGGAATATTAGCTATCACTTGAAACAAATTACCTCTATTTCGCCAGTAAATACATACAAGGTATTTACCTGTAAAACTATATACTGGTTAAATTCTACTACAGCAGTTATTTTTACTTCTAATTAAAACACTTGAACATAAACATCTTATTAATGTAATCCATACTTTTTGACTCAAGTGAGAAGCATTTTGTAACTGGCAGTAGGCAAAGAGGCCTACAATAATTTAAAACTCCCCAAGCCAGAATTGATATTAGAAACGACAACCTCGCAGTGATGCTTCTCAAGTAACGCAAAGAACTCACACGATTTAATATCATCTTACAAAGTTAACGTTAAATTAAGTTACGTTGAATTACGTGTACAATGTAATATTCCGTTACAAAGGTCATGGTGCATCGGAGTGTGTGTTATAAATATATAAACTGCTGGATTTCTACGCTTCTAACAAAGATAGATACAACTTTCTTATACTTCTCGTTGTAAGGAATTGCTATACTTTAAAATTTGATACTTTTAAAATTGTTATTTTAATTGAGATGTTTAGTTACTTATTTCATATTTTGTGACTTATTGTTTTCCAAAGAAAACTAAGATATTCTACACAATTGAGCATATGGCTAAATAATAATAATAACATAATGTAATCGTAAAATATTTCGTTATTTGATCAATTAATTACTTAAATTAATTTTTCATTATAATTAAATCTTATTTAATATTATAAAGAGATCACTTTAATTGTTAGTTTAGTATTTCAAATTATCTCAATTCTGAATTAAATTATTAAAATGACTGAATCTGTTTAAAAATAGAACTTTCTGACTAACATAGGCTAATAGGCTAATTTCAAACCAAACAAATAAAACTTATTTATTTTTTACTGGAGACTCATTATATATTTTCTTTTAGTTAAAATATAGATCAATACATAAACAGCTGATAAAAATCCACCATTGTAATTCCAGCTGTTTTTCCTTGTAAGCTTGTGGAATATGTTTTGTGTTATTAAAATAACTATCAGTATACTTTGAAACTTGTAACTGTCATGGAGGCTATTTTGCAATGACTTTTTTGAGCTACTGATTCTATAATTTGAAAATAATTATTTGTATCTTTAATTTTAAGGATAGCTTTTTGATAATAAGGAAGCCTAACTCATGAAGATCATTTAAAAACTTGTAACTTCTATTATATCGTAGTCTTAATAATATTATGATTTAGTTTATATTATATATAATATTTTGTTATTATATTTACCACCATAGATTTAAGTTTGTATTAAACATTGTTAAAATAATGTTGTACATAATGTTTGTAGGGAAAGGAAGGCGTAGGCGTGAAAAGCATGAATGGTAAATTATAAATAAATAAATAACAACTATTAGTAAATCCATAACAAATAATTCTGGAAAGTCGGATGTCTTTAGTTGTTAAAATATTATTTATTAATTGAAGTCTTGATTGTAAATAGAAGGTAATGTAGCCGGATCAATTCTTTCAGATTACGTTAAAAACGAAATATTTCAGAAATTTTTAGTAAAACAATAAAATAATAGAGTAATTTATCTTTCAAATTATTTACAATTTAAATCTCGACCTGTTACAGAAGAATACATTATTAAAATTAGTTTGAAGCTTTTATAAAAAAAACCAAATGAAAGTTTATGGAACTATTCTAGGGGTTTATTGGAAGATTAGCTTTATATTAATTTTACTTACGTAATGTGACGTATAAAAGTTTTGCTACAGGTTATACTTTTTTTACTTTTATTTGGGGCTATATCTGTTAGATGTAGGGCTTTACAAAGGTGTCTGTAGAAATATTACAAAAATGATTACCTTTCACAATTAATTTGGAATTTATTATGTTTTATTTCCTAAGTTTTTTAGGATATAGCTAGAATTAATTATTTGGATTATTTTTCTATAGTTAATTACCTTTTATAATAGTCAGAGCAATTCTTTTTATTTTGTAGATACACTACTACAGCGCTGTTTTGACGTTCACAGCCGGCTTCGTCAGGTGTGGGAATTCAACACTAAAAT
>JAGFPH010012363.1:0-14428 GCA_018207615.1 Philaenus spumarius | reverse complement strand
TATTTTAGTGTTCAGTCCCTACACCTGATGAAGCCGGCTGTGAACGGCGAAACAGCGCTGTAGTATATCTACAAAATAAAAAGAATTTCTCTGACTACTATAAAAGGCAATTTTCTATATTGTATATATATATCAGCAATTCGGAAAGCGAATATTCTTTATAAATCCTACATGGTCTTATAAAGAATATAATTATTTCTCTGTCTACAAAGCTCTTCATTAGAATTAAAATAAATAAATTTAAGCCCATTATTTGGTTGATTAATAAAAACATATTGCATAGAAGTTAGATTTTAAATTAGTTACTGAATTTGTTTGATATGAAAATTAAATATAAATTAAGTTGCAAATAATTTTAATGTTTCTCACTCAGGGCTCAAAACCAACTTTTTTTTAACACTATTTACAAAAGCATCTTCCAGTTGTTAAAATAAATTTCTAAATTTTCGTTTCGATGTAGAATCTCTTATCTTTGTTAATTTAACTCCTATAGTAATCGCATTAAAATTTAAATGCAGAAGAAACATTAAGAATTGAACGTTTACATATCACTAAGTATCTTCACTTATAAGATTGAGATATCACTGTACACCTTTTTGATTACCAATATTAATAAAACTACATTTATTTGTATATTGAATATTTCCATTGTAGACAATCTATAATAGTGCAAGAGTATGAGTCATTTTAATTATTCTTCACAGAGAGAAATATTATATTTGACCTTCGAGTTTAATCTTTGATAAAGTAGAAATGTTGAGCCCATTAAATTTAGCTGATAACCTATTAGGCTTCATTACGATTGGTTGCACATAACCTTTAATTACGGACCTACGCATATATACACACACCGGCTCACATGTGTAGCTTATTGTTGTTTGTTTTCCCATTAGTACACACAGTTATTACTCAGTGATCGAATTCCTGCCCTTAAAATTATTATATGTTTGATTTCTTTTATCGCGTCAAGATTTAATTAGGATCACCCTACCATTCACCCAACTGAGAAATTAATTAAACAACATTTATATTTCTGGACTTGTATTGTTTAGTATTTACACTTTTCAACATACATAAAAAGTATAAAACGACAATATTGTAACGAAAGAATGCCAGTAAAATTAAAAATTAAATATAATTTATTAACTTATAAATACTAAAATGTATATTTTTTTGTATTAATAATTAATTGCGCAATTTTTGTAAAATTTAAGACTTTTTTATCAACGTTTTCGAACTCATATTTTTAGATAGTAGAAAAGTGCTTTCTGCTATAAAATTGGAAGACACTATACTCTCTTAGTTTTAATTACACGTCACGTGTATTTTCGTCAATATAATATTTAAAAGTGCTTTTATAATTTCTCCAACGTTTGCCCTCATTTTTGCATTAGAATTATAATATACGATTTATCTAGAGTATATGTAGAATGAAAACTTAAAATTATGTCATAAAAATAAAAACAAAACATCCGAAACTAAATCTAGATGCTCAATCCTATGGTGTAAATTAGAAGAAACTCAAAAATAAAATACTAAAACTGTAAAGTCAAATAAATGTGTAACTATACAGAAATTGGAATTGAGAATCGCCGAAAGCATATCCTTTCGAGTCAACACAATCGTAAATGATGACAAGACTCAAAATAGGGACCATACCAGTTATCCTCGAACTTTATATTTATTTTTCAAATTTAACAGTAATCCACCATATCTAAAATTGTTCTCTTTATCTTTATCTAAGCCATTGAACAATCTTAACTAAGGATTATCTTCATTCTGATTCTTTATAAGGCCTTCCATTATGTATTAATTACGTGTTCAATGGTTTTTATATATAAATAATAAACTAATTTCTTAGGCCAACTGTTCTAACCTGGGGTTCTTAATGGTAGCTAGGGGGTTTAACCTAACCTGGGATTCGTAATGGGTCGCTAGGAGGTTTGCGGAAAGAAAATAAAGATCAGGTTTTTTTTCAGAATTTATGATAAACAAGATAGATTTTTGTAGGTCTTCAGGAGCAGACATTGTATTCTTCAGGGCCAGACAAAAATTTGTATTTTAAATTTTGATTGCCTTTTTGAAAGAGAATGAGTTGGAACTCCCTAATTGTGTTAAGTTGCAAATATGTGAGCATTTGAAAGACATTTTCGAAAGCTTGAAGACATTTTTAACTGGAATAGAAATCTTTTCTCTGGGAAGTTACAGAAAAAGATAATCTGATTGAAAATTTTAATAAAAACACTTTGAAACCAGTTTTCAATTAAAACCCTCTCAAAACCTTTTCGGTGGATCTCGGTAGAAATAATGAACGTCTGTCTTACCATCTACAGAACTGTTAGAAAGTACTTTTTCGTCCTACACATTTATAAAAAATAAATACATGATGTAGCTGTATCTTGCCACAGACATAACACTGGCTTCTTTTGAACCTAACTTCAAACAATTGCAACAAAGTGAGGACTAATACAAATCATAAGTGGAAGAAGTGAAGAAAGTATTAACAATTTAAAGTATTTTTATTATTGTAGAATACATTTATTGCAACAAACTATTTACATAAAAAACTATTTAAAAAAATACGCGAGTGAACCATGTTGCAAAAGCAACTCCCACAGGTATTAACCTGTTACCTTTTAAGCCCAATAATTATTAAAAAAGTATTGACAGAACTACATTTTAAATTGTGTGTATTAATAAAATACTTGATGTTACATTTTATATTTGGGATTGAAGTGATAAAACGCAATCGCAAAATTGGTACTCATATACTGTAATTTTAAACTGTATTTATTGCTAATCCAATTACTGTACCGATCCCTCATTACTAACGTTGGACAAGCACTAGATTAGTATTAATTATAGTCCGGGGAAGTAATTAATTCACGAAAATAATTTGGTAAAGTGTACGCAACTTCAAAAAGGTTCAGAACTGCGGAATTAGGCTATAGAAAAGTGGTTTCATTAAGGAATGTTCGTTATGTTTGTCATGGTGCAGCCTATTAAGGAGCCGTGTGTGTATTATACTAAAATTTCAACATAACCAGAATTTAGGTTTAGAACAACGGGTAATGCAAATTAAAAAAATAACTAACCAAATGAATTAAGAAAATAGAACGAGACGTTTGCTTGTCTCACATGAGCTGAAGCAAACTCTGTAACGGGGAATAAAAAAATAAGTTGTTATTTATGCAGCTTGAAAAGTGATGACAGCTAACATACTTAAACAGTCTGACTTTCTATGTAGGCCTAAATTATTCGTTATTATGATGTGCTATGGTTTTTTACATTTAAGAATTTTAAAACTATATTTTGGTACTCTTATTAAATTTTAATAATATCTATTCAGTTCTTGAATTAAGAGTTTGGTGAAATGTCTTGAAATTTTAACAAAGAAATTTAACACACTAATCAATATGTTTATAACGTAGGGAAATATTAGTAAGTTTCAAGAAAAATTTGGTTAAATAGGGCAATTTACCAAGAAATATATACATTGTTGCTGTTGAAGCAATTGTATTGTGTGTATTCACTGTTTTCTTTGTTATTTGCACACCTTACTCACAAAATATTTACTCTAAATAAAACAATTTTAAATACTTTTTAATATTTTTCCTAATTGCAATTATTGCAGAACAAATTACAAGACCGGGATTTTAACTCCGCTTTACGCGCCAATACTGTTGTGACTCGACTACCTTATCACACTTTGTTTTTCGTAAACCAGTTTTACCAATTCAAAGTTAAAATTAAATTACGACTTTATTTATATTTGATTCTACAAATATTTTGTATGCTGGACTAAAATAACCCAAATGGAAGCCAAACTGTGACTGATAATTCTAAATGTTATGATTCGACAAAAAATTTAAAAAAAGTAAACAATGTTTGGTTTTCATCATTTATTTTTAATGATAAATAATAATTTTATACTTTTTTCAGAAATATACTTTTAAAATGATTAACATTTAACATATTGTAAACAATACTTGTTTATTAATGTTCCTTATTTGTAAATACTACACAATAACGTTAACAGCTTGACAGGAATTTCAAGAATCCAATTTCACTAGCCTCAAAGAACACGTTCCCAATCAGATTATCTGACAAAATATTTCCAATAGAAATTACACTACTTAATATATATAAGTAGTAAGTTTGCTTCTACATGAAACACGCCTACTCTGTTAATGCTTCGTACCGTTAAAATAAATACAATTATTCACTTTTCAGGATTACTTTTTACGAAGGCCTATTTCTGTGAAGTAAGTGTTTATCTGACGACATTTTTCAGCTAAGAATTAATTGGTCATTTATTCTCACACGGTGCTATTTACAGGAACAAATATCAAATATCACTTTGAGTTTGTAGCATTTAAACATTTTTTTAAATTAAAATTGGTATACCTTACGACACTGAAAATTAGCCACACAGTCTCTGTCAGAAATTAATTAATTTGTTGATGACAACTTTGATTCACACATAATATTAAATAGAAATAATTATTTTAAAGTAAGAAATATTACTTGCCGAGTAAAACCAGCCTCACAAGGTTGGCTGTTTTTAATAGATTGGTAAAAAAGACCTAACACCAAAACAGCGTCCAGAAATAGGTATCAATAGAGTTTTAAGAACAGCAAAAAAAAGTGCCATTATAAATAACGATGCATAAAAATTAAATTTCATAATTTTTTGACGTAATGACAACATTTTATTTCATTTAAACTGCACTAAAACAGCCCTGTAGATCTTCAGAAATAGGTATCAATAGCGTTGTAACCTAAAATAAAAACAAAAAACAACAAAAAGTGCCATTATAAATAAACGATGCATAAAAATGAAATTTCATAATTTTTTGACGTAATGGCATCATTTGATTTCATTTAAACTGCACGAAAACAGCCCTGTAGATCTTCAGAAATAGGTATCAATAGGGTTGTAACCTAAAACAAAAACAAAAAACAACGAAAAGTACCCTTGTAAATGTAACTGTGTATACAAATTACATTTCATAATTGTTTTATGATAATGACAACATTTGATTTGATTTCAAACAAAAAGTACAAAAATCAGTACGGCAGATCTTTAGCAATAGGTATCAAGAGGGTCACCAAATGTTTTTATATAAGTAAGAGTACCAGGAGACCGAGCTAAAGCTCGATTATAAGCAGGGCTATGATTTCAATAATAAATATTGGATTATTGAGTTTTGAGGTTAGGCCTATAACATTAAACAACTAAATAAAGGGTATATACAACATTAGGATTACCTGTAATAAAAATACAGTTTAAAGGATTAACCATAATCTCAACGCTATGCCTCAGAAATAAGTCAGGCCTAAATTAAAGTTTAATATTTCAATATCGATTTAGGCCTAGGGCCTAGTTCGCTCACGTCAATAACTATTATTGCAAATTTCCGTGAACATCGTTAAGGTAGGCCTATAACATTAAACAACTAAATAAAAAGTATGTTTATTTAGCAGAAGTATTCGTTGCCATGGTAACTATAAATAGATACATCATTAGGCTTACCTATAATGAAATATACAGTTTAAAAGAAAGCAGATGATTATTGTAATGGCATTGAAAACATTTGCATCAGCTGTGCTTTGTATTGTTTAAAATGGACAAATTTCACGTTTTAATTTAATAAAAAGACGTAGAAAACGAATTTTCCCAGACTGGTGAAAATTTCCAATCGATTTCTCGTGGCCAAAAGCCCCATATAAAATCAAAAAATGAAAGATCCTTAGACGGAGATTCCAGATCCAGACAATTATCTCTCGCTTTAGAAGATAAGATAATGTAGTATAAATTTTTTGTAGTTGTAAAAATAAAAATTCATATACCTTTTGAAAGTGAAAATAAGTTACATTGGCTATTTTATAAATTACCCTCTCTTTATAGGTTACAGCTTTCATTCACGAGTAATAATGAATCCAACAAAATGTTTCAAAATTTCAAAATATTACTTATAATGTGTGTACATTTTTTTAAATTTGAAAAATGAAAATTGGTATACCTTACGTCACTTACAAAATAACCAACAAATTAAGGGTTTTCTTATAAATTACCTGCTTTTTGTAGTTTATAGCTTTGATTAATGCGTAGGTGTCACCAGGCTTCCCTTAGATAAACAACAATTTCGACTGTTTCTTTCTTCTACACCTTTTAAAAAACTAAACGATCCTTCTTGGCCAATATAGGAACCAGGAAAATCAAATATTATCAATTTTTGTCTAAGAATCTTTTATAAACAAGCGATTTACATAATATACTAAGAGTGACGATTTTTGGTTTTCTACTAACTGGTTTACACACTGCCACACAAATTTACAATAGGCAAATTAACCTCTAAGAATTGCAGATTTTTATATTTATCAATAATTAAAAAATCGATATTTATGTTTTTTAATGACTAGATAAACTCGTCCTTAGTCATAATTGTGATTGTTGGAGATTAATTGAAATTTAATATTGAACCTTTAGCGTAATAGTAATATACTTATTTAAATAGTGTGGTATATTTAATGTATGAATACCATAACTACAACTATATACTACTATAACTATCCACTATAATGCCAACATTTTAGTTTCGTTTGTTAATACGTTTAAAGTAGCAATGCATCGAAACTGTTAAAGGAACTTTTTTAATTTTTAAAACAACATCACTTTTATAAAAAACCTTACCCTTTGTTACATTTAATAAGTTAAAATATATTGTTTTCTCGTACTTTTATTATTGCTTCATGTTTCCTCATGATGATTTATGTAATTAATTATTATACAGCTTGGAGTTTTACTTTACTGACCGAGTCTATAAACTAGAAATGAACAGATAACTGTATTTGTACTACAGAAAGTATGCAACATTATTTATACTGAAATCCTGAAAGTAGTCATAAAAATAAATCATAAATAATAAAATTTGTGTTTAATTGAAACCCTTTATTGTACGAATCGTAAGCGTAGTTTACCATAAAGCAGGATGATCATTGTATTGCATTTTAACTTTAACTAAAATACTAGCACCGATTTTAAAATTTCCTTTATTAAGAGTATTTATATTAAATACATTTTTTAAAAGCTAAAAAATAAAGGTTTAAAAAACAACACTAGTCATTATAATTTCTTTCGTCTGAAACTGGTTTGTAGGGATACCTTTATTTAAACCAACATTGAAATTGACAAGATGATAAAATACTCGTACATAGACGACAGTCGGATTTAAATAAAAAATAAAATGTTAACTTTTCTTTTTAATCATTTATCAGTTTAATTTCCAAAAAAACATAGAAAATGTCGTTTTGCAATGCAAAATATAGATTATGAGGTAACAGAAAGTGTTGAAATTAAATGATCATATGCTGCCAAAATTGATTGCAAGTGAAATTATTACTAAAAATATATTCTGGTATAACGATCTCAAGATACTTTGAAAAAAACATAAACTTGATTATTTTCAATAATTAGAAGAAAATGGTGAAATGACTGCTGTAGAAAATCTATCGAATTGTATTAAGAATGATTTAAAATATAATTTATTGCAAAAAGCTTGTTTATCATGGTATCTATAAAAAGTTTGATTTTGATTTAGGATAGAGGAATTACATGACAGACAGTTGAAGTATTTATTATGATTCTACAATTTTTAAGTTAAGAGGGCCACCTTTAAATTTAAATTTTAGGGTTGACCGGCTCATTTGTGTTCACTATGTAACCGGTTAGAAATTGAGGATACCTACCATTATGTTGGTGTTTGTCCAATATTTAGAGAGATTAGAATTACATGGTTGGGCTTAGAAACACTTGATATAAAAGATTATAAAGAATATTTTAATGGAAGAAATTGGAATAGTTTGTTTAATTATCATGTTAGAGCATACAAATACAAACGCAATATGTTACTCGAGTATTAGGGGCCTATAACTATTGATTAACTTTTATGCACAGAGCCATAATTTTTGTTTAATGTTTACTAGTTTTTTTATTTTGTTGAGTAACATTGTGGACTATTTTTGTACAACATTGTTCTTGTTTTGATTGATTATGTATAATTTTAGTAATTATAATTGTATATGTTTGAATAGCAACTCTACAGACGGACATTTTTGTCCATGTAACTGAGTTTGCTGATAGATTATTTTATTTTATTATTTGTAAAATGTAAAGATTTTCGGAAATAAATTCATTATTTTCACTTTTAAATACCTCTGAGAATAAAAATATTGTCTTTTTATGCCTTTTAATTTGACATATCACAAGGGGAGAGTACCCATGTGGTAAAATTTGAAAATTTTGAGTACACCTATAATATTCCATTTTTGATATGGGGTAACATTTAAAACTAAACATAAAAAAAATTAAGAAGTTGAAGTTAATTTATAAACAATATGTAAACTCTACAAAGGCAGAAATTTAACTTTAATACATTTGACTACCATCATTTTAGAAAGTACGAAATGTAGATAAGAAGTAGGTTTATAAAAAAAGGATCTCTGTGTCAATATCTTATTTTATTTTAATAAATCATAAATTTATTTGAGTTAAGTAATTTGTACTAGAAATAGATCAAACTCAAATATATCATGAGGTCTGCGTAGCTACAGACTGACTGGCTTGGCACGACTTACTGTTTCGTTTCATCTATTTCTCATTTATCAAATAAAAGAGCTATTCAGCTCCGTATAGTGGAAAGGCATTACTTCTTTCTACTAACTGCTTCTGCCAACGAAGTAATCGATTGGCGTACCATAACAGCCATTTATTGGGGTGGAGAGAAGCCTCTTACCCTGTGGCCAAAAGTGACAGTCAAATTTTGTGTAACTATTCAAGTTATGTTCGATCTTTTTAAATACAATTTATGGTTTTAATAATACACTCATCTTCGATATACGCCAACTTTCATACCAATTCATTATGAGCATGGATGTAAGTGAGCAACATTCTTAGGGACAATCTTGATTAACTGTTGTTAGACATTAGTAGTGGTTTAAGAAACACATGTGATAGGCTCTAATATGGTTATGTAATCAGGACATCAGGAAGTAAAGAAATAAATAATTTATAAAAGACTAATTTTAACTCGTTTTGCTTCACCCTATTTTAGTGCTCTATCATGAACACAAAATGTTTTTTAGTAGGCCTAAATAAACACTTTTTGTATTGTTTCTTGAAAAGATCATTTATTTAACAATTTGTTCATTTTCAATTTTAAATTAAATATTGGTTTTATCAATTAAATAATTTGTTTTCTTGTTCGGAAAGGTAAAAAGGTTGGAGCAAAAGGCAATTTGTACATTACCGTAAAAGAACATATACAAAAGTTGATAATTTACTTGAATACCTTCTACACATTTTAGAATACATATGCACATTGCTTATTTTGATTATTTTCCCCAAAATTTTTTAAGAAGTAAAATGCTTTTTATTGTTTCGTATAGTGAACCGTATTTTGTACAATTTTCATATTTTTTTTCCTTTTCTAAAAGCCCTACTCTTTTGTTTTAGTTTACTTTGTAATTTTTAGAAAAAGTACCCTAAACAGTATTTTGATATTTTTTAAGAGTTTGAACGTTAAAGAGTTGATTTAATTTTTTTCATCATCACTTGTACAGTAAAATTATGACATTTTTCACAAACAAAAATATTTTTTACCTATAAATAGTTGGACCATATTTTCTAAGGTTATTGATAATTTATGTATTTAAATAAATACAAGTTATTCATATTTTAGGAAAACAAATTTAAATCAAAGCATTTTTTTTTACCATTTTCTAAAATCAAACTTTTTATCAACGTTATTGAGTATATGTTGTTTCTTATCCCCTAAGCTTTAATTTTTGCCCTTATATAAAAATTATGTAATTTTGACCATTTACGCCTCAGAAATAGTAATTTTTAGTACAAAAAGTGTTTTACGTTTTTACGAAAAGTTCCGTATTTCTAGATATATAAATTAACTTGCAGGGTGATATCGTACTTTGATTTATAAATAGTCTATTTATATGAATGTGCACAACTATTATATACGTAAAAAAATACTTTATAGGGGTTTAAGAACCCATCCAGTACATTTGGGGCCCAAAAAACTTTATTTCTTACTCTTTTTTGCTCGATATAGGTAATTAAAATTTTAAAACTTTTGACAAACAAATTTTTTGTCGATTTTTACTGTGAGACAATGATAAAAAAAAAACTTTAAACAATTTGAAGGTTGCTTGGAAATAATTTTGATTATGTTAGCCCAAGAATTTATAATAATAATGATTTTCATTCTTTCTTTTATTAGAATTTTGCATTTATTGATAATTAAATACAAACTTTAATAATCGGAGGTACTGTAAGTTAAAAAATACTCTTTTACAGTTAGTGATAAAAACTGTAAGGAATTTTAAAAATATTTTGAACATTGGGGTTTGAGTAATGGTCATTTGAAGCTTAATTTTTAGATTTTTACGTTAAAACTCGTTCTATTCCGGTATCTAAACACCAAAAATGAATAAATATTGATATGATGAAATTTAAATTAAATTATCAATGATTGGCTAACTTAATGA
Organism: Philaenus spumarius; assembly: GCA_018207615.1. Lineage (NCBI taxonomy): Eukaryota > Metazoa > Arthropoda > Insecta > Hemiptera > Aphrophoridae > Philaenus > Philaenus spumarius. Next base: position 3,862 of record JAGFPH010012363.1, on the reverse strand, counting down.
TATGATCTGCTAACGATACTTTAAGAACAATTGTTCAACCGTTTATAGGTAAAAAATATTCCTTTAACCAAAAACGATGTATTTTTACTGTACGAGTGATTGTTTATGAAAAAATGTAAAACAAACGTTAAAAAATAGCAGATTCCTCGGATTTGAATCTGTCAAATTAGTTCCAATAAATGACAAAACGCTTAGTTTTGAAGTCCTTAATCAAAACTCGTCTACCGATTTGATATTGTACAACTGAAATAACAGAAAAAAAAAACAACAACAAGAAACGTAAAAATTTGAAACTTTTCCAATTGTTAAGGGTGTTGCACCGATTGTGGCACGGCTTAATCTACACCCCAAAATCTACCCATTCCAATAAAAAAAAATATAAATACCGTACTTGAAACAATTCGTTGTTTATCTATCTTGAATTATGGCGTTTCTCTAAAATAAATTTGTTTAAATTATTTGTTTATTTTTAAGTAACGTAAATCAAGGTTTTCTATAAATTATGTGTACAGTATTAGTACCCATGTCTAACCTATAATTTATCTTAACGTTTATAAATAACAAATCATTAGTTTTTATTATCCAAAAACTTAATCTTTAACTAATTACGGTAAGGAAAAAACACGACAATTGAAAGACTAAACATAAATACATAAAGATAAGTTTATTAATAAACAAAATAATAATTTTAAAAATTTAAAGAAAATCACATCTGTTTATTCTAGTAACTAAACTTATCCTTGTAAATCCTACTAAACTTTGATTCCAGCAAGTAAGTAGCTGAAGTTAAGAGCTTTAAAATGAAAAGGTCGAAGTTTACTCTGTTAATCCGAAACGTTGTTAACAGAAAAGCCAAAGGAGGTTAACAATATCATATTAAAAGCTTTGATAACAATATCATATCCGGAAAATGATATTGCTATCATAGCATCAAATAAGGTTATTCATTTTTTTAATATTAGGAATAAGTAGGTTGTATGTTATGTTCCTGAACTTGATTGCCCCATTACTTTGAAACGAATGAGATATTAAGCTCCAGTTTTCGCAATTGTGTTTCTCTTTTAATAAGCTTTTCAATGGTGTATTACATGACCGACTTTTATATTTGAAATTTGTAACCCCACTTGCCCCCCTAAGCCCCCAGAATCATAGAGGGTCAGATAAGTCCAAAAATTTGTCCTGTTATGCAACACAATGTATATACAAAGTTTTGTTAACTTAATAACAAAAATAAAGAGGGGCTTAAAGGGACTTTATTAACACTCTGCATATTATTGTTAGTTTAAATCAAATTTAATATTATATGGATAAGATTCGGATTGCATAATTGTAATGTTAACAACAATTTGAGGGAACCCAATTGAGTTTACTTGTTCATTACAGTGCGCAACATTACATTTGACCTCCGAGTTCGGCCTTTGATCATCTGATTCCATTAAACTGATTAAGCTATTAAGCTGTACTACGATTGATTGCACACAACCTCTTTACTTAGGCATACCTACACTGAACCACATAATTGTTTGGCTCGCATATGTTGTTGATTGTTTAGTCAATAACTGTGCACGTGTGGCGTCTGTTAAGTATACTGCATTTGCATTCCTGTAATAACATATCTCAAATATTATAAAAATGTAGCAATAAAAAGTAACCATTTTTAAATACGACAACCTTTATATCGTTAACTTTTTGTACGAAATATTCAATATACAAAATAACTTTTACGCTTACAAATTTGTACAGTACTTTTATATGCTAGTAAAATGTACTTCAGTTTCTAGATGTAAAATATTCAGTCCAGTGATAATGTTAGAATAATGTTATTGCAGTAAGTAGGTGTTCCGTGAATTTATTTACTAAATTATTAACAAGATAATCAAAATACTCAATGACTTGAAATCATAATTCTAATAAGACTAATAATTGAAAAAATGTTTCACAGATACATTTTAATATGCAGCGACAACTCGTACACAAGGCGAAAAGGAGGCCGTTTTCAAAATATTTTGCTTTTTAAATGCAACCCATTAGTGAGTAGACAGGCATTCCTCATTTCCAATTTGTTAGGTTACATAATGCAATGTGGTGTAGTTTTAGCTTAAAACAAACTTGTTAAACTAAAACAAAATTGTTTAGTATGCATTTGATTAAAAAAATGGAAATTCTGAAGTAACACATCTCTGGAAAGAAATTAAGTTGACTTAATTTGCCTTGAAAATTCTGGTCGTGTATCATCATATTTTGAATGTAAAGTAAAGACAAGGTAAATTATTTTGCTTACATTATAAATTGTGCGGACAGAAAATAGACGTTGACACTCAATTTAGTTATTTATCGCACAGCTTTACTTTACATTCAAAATATGATGATACACGACCAGAATTTTCATGTCAAATTAAGTCAACTTAATTTATTTTAAGAGATGTGATACTTCTGAATTTCCCTTTTTTTTATCAAACCAAACTTTGTTTAAGACTGGTAAAATTATTTTCGCACGTTTTTTTTGTTTGTAATTTAGAAAACCTGATATAAATATTTGAAGTTGGTTTATTTTAATTTAAAGAAGACTTTTTTAATTTGATGCCGGTGATCATATCTGCGTTCATTCCTTTAAAAGGTGAAAGTCTTACTGGAGTGTTATGGAAAGATTTCAGAATGCAATTAAATTGTTAAGAGAATAAATCATTTATTTTTGCAAACTTTTCTTACAGCCCCGTAGGTAAATTCTATCTTAATTGTGTGAAAACTTATAATAACACTTAACTTATAGCTAGTGTGATATACATGCGTTCTATTACGGACTGTTTAACATATTTAATAAACGGTATCAGTTAACTGACACAAACTTTCTCCCAACTTACTGTAGTCAAAATAATATTGTTTTTAATCATTTTATTTACTACTTTTTAGAATAAAACAAAAAAATAATATTCTACCTACGTCAATCGTACAGAAAAGTTATTGTCCCAGGCGGGATTCGATCGCGCGACCTTTGAATTACTGGCCGTGCTCGCTACCGTGGTGCTACCCCGTGCGGCTGCTGCCGCGATGCTAGATTGACAACACAAACTTGTTTATTTTTAAAAATTTCCCCATAGTTATAAAACGCCGAAGTTTTGATAAAAACGGGTGGTGTCATTTTGTTTGTCATCTTAAGCACTATAAATACTGAAAATTTGATCAACATTGTTAGAGCCGTTTTTGAGAAATTTGCATTTTTGTCGTTTTTTATGGGTTTTTAGGGGTAAATTACACTTAAAAATTAAAAATTCCAAAAAATGAGAAAAACGCCTGGAGATATTATGGTTTAGTACCTACATACCAAATTTCATGAAAATCGGACCAGTAGTATCCTCCTGGTCGTGTATACATACAGACAGACTGACAGACAGACACCACTCTAAAAACACTTTTTTGGGTTCAGGGAGCACCAAAACAAAAAATTCCACTAGAAATATTTTTGGTTTCAGAGAGCACCAACACAGATAATTGCACTAAACAATTTTTTGGGGTTCTGGGAGCACCAAAACAGATAATTCAACTGAAAATTCAAATTCGAACATTTTTACGAAAACAATACTTTCTCCATATACTACGTATAGGGTGGAGAAAGTAAAAATATATATTTGTATTGTTATGTAAATGTAAGCAATAAAACTTTTAACAGCTATTTTGCCACTATCTTAAAAATTACAACAAAAAATCTGATGCACTAAACTTGTTTGTTGGCTATGTGCTATTAAGTACAGCACCGGAAGGAATAACGAATGTTTCCTTTCTAAAGGTTTTGTTTTCAGTTGAATCATAACTCGTTAATCTTGAAACAGTTTAAACTCAGTGGTTAAAAATAAAACATACAATT
>JAGFPH010012362.1:12910-30506 GCA_018207615.1 Philaenus spumarius | reverse complement strand
TTTTTTTGGCTAACGAACTCGTCCGAGCCACATAGACAACCAACATGTGTACTAAATTTGAACCAAATCGGACTTAAAATACGGCCGCTAGAGTGCGAACACATATATACATATATATATAATTTTTTTTAACCCCCAAATCGTGTTCTGGGGACCATGATCGGTGCTCATTTGCTAATCCCGACCTTGGGTCTCACCATAAGGGCCACTGCAATAGCTCATTTTTCCTATGGAAATTCGCTAAAAAGAGTTACTTCCTATCAAAAAACGTACTTCAAGTGGTTGGATTTTTTGGCTAACGAACTCGTCCTAGCTACACAGATAGCCAAAGTGTATACCAAATTATACCAAACTAATAATTATTGTATACCAAACTAATAAAAATGCTGAACTTTTACCAGTAGAATCACCACGTGGTGTCATAACCCGTTCACGTGCGAAACAGTTGAACTATATGAAACAATAGGGAACGACCCTTTCCTGTTTGCCACGCCTAAACACTCTATCCAGTTGTCAGCCTCACTCCAACTTGTCAACTAGACGCTTGCCATCAATTGCGTGTGCTTAGTGTTGTGTTGTGTTTTGTCTGTGGTTGGTGTGTTTGACTTCTCAGTCTTAGCTCTGAGATGTATCACGTAGATATTTAAGGTTAGTAGTAATTTGTAGTTTTACTTTGTTCACTCTCACATAGGCCTAGTTGCCTGGGTTTATGTACCGTTAGTTTAAGTCACTTGAAAACGGGAATTGATTTGTATTCCCGAAACGTCGTGTTTGATAATTTAACACACAAATGATGGCAAATGTCTGAACAAGTAATTATAATAAAAAAAGTAACGAATGACTGCAATAAAATAATAATCTCTCCACATCTGTGTATAGTGCAGTATTCTAAAGTAGGATAGGCGAGAAACACCAGAATCTTGATTTACATACTTTTGAAAACCTTTTCTACCCAACACTATCTACTTTATAGCTCTATCTACTTAATAACACTATCTACTGTATAGCTCTATCTACTTAATAACACTATCTACTTACGATACTACCTCCCCTGGTGAACACCCCACTTGAAATGTCCATCTTTGTCGGTCTTTACATACGTATATACAGGTCTTATTGCAGGGGGATCGTTGTAATCGGATACCTCATCAGGCTCATCATCCCCTCTGTTCTCGTGGCGAGTCTGCCGGTACTGTTCCGGGTTGGGTCGGTTAATGGTCGACCCCGGCTTCAACTTGCCCCACACGACCGTCGCACTGGAGTCCAGGTCGCGCACCGGGAAGTGTTCGGGTCTTGCTATATTTATCGTCCGGTATCTCGACTCTGCCGTCTGCAAAGCGTCGTAGGTCGGAGGCGTGAGGATGTCGCCGGCGTCGAAACCCAACTCCCACTTCCCGGAGGACTGGCGGCCGCTTCTAGGGTTGGAATTGCCTCGCAGCTGAGAGAATATATGCTCAGCTAGGGGCGCGAAAGGGTCCGGCGGAAGTCTGGCCGCGGTGGACGACGGGTGAGTTTGTCGTTTGGATCTGTGGGAGGCTGAAACAAATAAATATCTACCGATCTACTGTTCTACATTCTACTTTCTAGTTACATTTCTACACTACAAATATACAAAACTAAACAATAAAACAACAGTGCATGTACATAGTATTATATTTGGATTGAATTTAATGTTGGGGAGTTTTAAGCGCTAGAGTGGAGTTTTTACTTTATGACACTAGGTAATATTGTATGTATTGTAAAAAGCTTCAACCTTGGCATATTGAAACAACGTCCAACCTTCTGAGCTATCACCGCAGTAAATGTTGAAAAATGCCAAAGTCTGTTATAGATTATATTATTAGCAATGTTTGTTAAAATTTTGATAATTTAATGGTAGATATTACAAATTTTAAAATGTATACTTATAATTTACTATAACTGAAGTTTAAAAATCGCGCAATGGGAAATTTTTTTGTGGAACTATCCCTTAGTTTTTTAGAAGCAGTTAACGTGGGCTCATAACAAGTGTACCAATTTATTTTAAACATAAACATTCAGATACTCTTAAAAAATATAGAACCTATAATTTCTTCTAATTAATTTTGTTAAAAATACAAAATATAAATATATATTATACGAGTGAATTTTTGTCTAGAAACACGCCTTCAGTTTCAGAGAAGGTTTCAACTTACGCTCATAACATTTACAAATATACAGGGTGATTCAGAACTATGTGGAAATCTCTCGAAAGTTCATTCAATAACTAAAAATCAGAAAAAAGTTCCTATAAACATAGGCCCGAAAACGCTTCGTTTTTCAGATATCCACCATTTTGTTATTTGTACAAAATAATTCATATCTAGAGAAATGTTTGACTGATTGCGTTCAAAACTTGGAATGAAGTTTAACCTAACAATGATATACCGGGTGTCCCACGAAGAGGTCCCTATTTTTGAATTGATATGACAGACGTATAGAGCGCGCTACAGACTTGAAATTCTACAGTCGTGACTAACACATATGTAAAAGAAATACTCCTGAGTATCAGTTAATTCTGACTGATCCAAACAAAATGACGGAAAAAAAACAAAATCAGCAATCGTATTTTAAGGGTAAACCTACTTTTATTTAGAATAGGAACAGCTACAGCTGTTTAGACTATTTTAAATCTATCAGCTGACTGCGTGTATCCACAACAATGAAAATATTTGGTAATAAACATTGGCATTTGTTATTAAGTTGCATTGTAAAGTGTCTTATGTACCATGCCGTTTTCAACTGAGCAAAAAGTGAAATGTTGTTCCTGGGCTATTGCCTTTGAAAATGATTATGAAGCAATAAGGTGTTTTAGGGAAAGGTACCCAGGTGTAGTTCCACCGTCAAGGAAATCTATTCGTAAGTGGAAGACTATCCTATTAGAAACGGGGTCAATAAAAAAAATACCATAGATCCTCCAACATAGAAAATGAAGAAATCGAATGTGCTGCTTTCATGGAATCTCCAAATACGCCTAATTCAGTAAGAAAGGTGGAATCTGCTACAGGGATACCGAAGTCATCTGTCCAAAGGTATGCCAAAAAGAACAAAATCAAACATTATAAAACTCATTTAGTTCACGGACTGCTTGAAGATGATCCTGACAGACGATTGGAATTTTGTTCGAAAATAATTGAAAAGACTGACATAGATAGCAAATGGCATGAAGGAATCGTGTTTTCAGAAGAAGCGACATTTTATCGAACAGGAACTGTAAACAGGCATAATTGTCATTACTATAACACAAAAATCCACATATCTTACAAGAAGAGAAATTAAAATCAACAGGTATAACAGTTTGGGCTGCTGTTACCAAGGATGGCGTTTTGTCATATGACATATCCCGACAAACAATGACTGGAGAAAGGTATGCATCAATTTTAAGTAATCACATAGTTCCTCATCTTTCTCAGCCTGAGATGAAAGAGGTTTTTTTTCCAACAGGATGGAGCTACTCCGCATTATGCTAATGTAGCCAAAGCAGTTTTGGACCAAAATCTTCCTAACCATTGGATAGGTCGTGGCAGCAGCTTCATGGACTGGCCCCCAAGGTCTCCAGACTTGACTGTTTGTGACTTTTTTCTGTGGGGCTTTTTGAAGGAGAAGGTTTATTGTCATAACATTGCGACAGACGATGAACTAATGAGGTTGATCGAAGAGGAACTGTTGTTGATACCTCGAGAGTTGTTCAGCAAAGCGTATGACTGTTTTCTATTTCGTTGTCATCAGTGCATTGCGATCGATGGACATCAGTTTGAATAAGGTTTATGGATCAAATAGATTTAATTTATTTATGAGTTACTTGTATCTTTAATTCCCTAACGTTGTTTAGTGCTTAGTAACATCGTTAAAATTCAATAATTATGTTGCAACACTTAAGCAAATAAAACTATTTTAACGAAAAGGTACTATTTCTTTGATATCCCGTTATTTTGTCCTAATGTGTCAGAATTAACTGATACTCAGGTGTATTTCTTTTACATATGTGTATGTTAGGACTGTTGAGTTTCAGGTTTGTAGAGTGTTCGGTGCATCTAATATATTAAATCAAAAATAGGGACCTCTTCGTGGGACTCCCGGTATATCAAGAAAAATAAGCTATTCAATCCAATCATGCGTTTCAAAATGGCGGCTGTTTGAAAATTATAAACCCAAATTATTCAAAAAGAGAACATTAAAAAAAATCAAGATACCTTTATCGTAGCCCTTTTCATTCCCTGTCGGATGGTCTCACTGTCAAAACAATCAGATGAAGTAAAATAGCTAAGTTAAAGGTAATAACAGCATATGTACATACTATATTGTTGTGTTTATCGTGTTAGTATTGGACGCCGGGTTGAACAAACCAAGTATTACACAAAACAGCTATTATCTTTCATCCGATTGTTTTGACTGTGAAGCCATCCGATAGGAAATCAAAAGGGCTACAAAAAAGGTATCTTGACATTTTTCGTTAAAATGTGCGGTTTTTGAGTAATTTATGTTTGGAATTTTCAAACAGCCGCCATTTTGAAACGCATTGGATATAATCGCTTATTTTTCTTGAGATATATATATATATATAGGTTAAACTGCATGCCAAGATTGAACTCAATCAGTGAAACATTTCTCTAGATATGAATTATTTTGTAACAAAAAATTGCGGATACCTAGAAAAACAAAGTATTTTCGGGCCTATGTTTATATGAAATTTTTTCTTATTTTTAGCTATAGAATGCGCTTCCGAGACTTTACCGCGTAGTTCTGAATCATCCTGTATATAAACTGTATTGAAACCTTCCCATACTCCGCAAAAATGTTAAACCCGTCATTTTATTACTTTAAATGTGTTTAATAATGCAAAACGTAAATGCCTTCAAACAGTTAAAGTTTAGTTAAGTTATTACTTCGGCTCGCATTAAAATGCCGAAGTATTGAAATTTGCGAAAATTCTTGTGTGTCTGTCTGTGGACACTATATATGCACTCACAGACGTCGTAGAAATCGTGGTGGTGCCAAAATCTTCGTAATTTTATTGCGAAGGGTTTAAAAGCTTTTGAGCTTTCGAGCGCGAGACGTAGCGCGTCGGGGTCACGTTTTTGTGTCAAAATTGGTCACGTTTTTGGGAACATTTTTGAAAACATAGTGTGGAGTATCGTTTTATATGTTTTTGGGTACGGGAAAATCGATTTTGACAGTTAAAGAGTCATAGCGCGTCGGGGTCACGATTTTGGGTCGAAATAGGTCACGTTTTTTGGTCAAATTTTGAAAATACAGCGTTGGGGTATCGTTTTCTATGTTTTCGTATATGTAACTAAATTCATGTTGCAATACATTTGATTGAAATGTGATTTGAAATTGATTTTCTTTCTTTACTGTCTCATTGGTATTTACGATATTTAAGGTAGTGTAATATATATATGTATGTTTACTTTGAATGGTTTTTAAGCGATCTGGATGGTTCAACTGGCTGCAGCTTTTATTATATATATATTAATAATATAAATAATCCCCTGAGGGACACACACCTATATCTTCCCAAGATATAGGCAATTCACTTCTAATCAAAATGTTACTAACACGCAAGGTTATGTAACACTTCTAACAAAAGTAATTTCAACAACATTGGTTTTCTGTTAGTAAGAGTCATAATAACGTCTAGTGGAACAGTCTGTACTCGGCAAAAGTGAACGGGTAACTGGTGGAATAGTCGCTTCAATAACAACAGTCTGACGGCGATCATCGCTCCGTGATTATTTTCCACCGATGGTCGCTCCAGTCGCTTCAATCACAGCGTACCTTTATGAAAGACTAGGAGCGATCTAACAAAGAAACAAGACAACGGCTACGGCTGGATTCGAACCAATGATATTCACACAAATTATTGTTTCCTTATAACGAAATACCAATGAGTGTTCCAGCTACTCTACTTACAAACACCAATAAATTGCGTTTTACATTGTACTAAATACTAGTGCAAAGTTATTTGAATTGCTAGACAAGTTTACCTCCATAGTCCCGCTCCCCGTCATCCAAAATGTAAAACCTGGCGAAGCTTGATCCCAAGATGGTCACCACCACGAACAGCACACACATCTAGAAACACAACAACATTAAGGCTCTACTGTACCTTCGACATTGTATCCATTCAACACAGATAGTTTACTAAGTATTTCATTCACTGTTCACACGAATTGTAGTGAAACTTATCCATCAGTTTAAATTAACAATTTGCTATATAACCCCAATTGTAAGCTAAATAATTTAACGTAGTCTATATTTTAGGTAAAATGTTGTCCTTACCGCATTCCAAACTTGCACGTGATGATTAGTTTGATAATTTGTAAACAGTCATTTGGTCAATTTATACTTGGTAAGTGTTCTCAAAATGTGAAAATTGTATAAAGTACAGGCCGTGAGGTGAGGGACGAAACTTTCTTGGGGATGCGCAGTGGCAAAGAGAAAGTTTGCGCATGCGCAGGACAGCTAGGGGAACAACCATCTTAGTTGGTATATGTCTCCCTTCTTCTACCTCCCCTCCTACGCGCATCGAGAGTTTCATCACTCACCCCACGGCCTGTATTAAGCTCAATTCCACGTTCACCGTGCAGTACAGGTCTTACGGGAGATAAGTCATGCTACTACCATTACTGGGAACATCACGTTTGTCGTCACGTCCTAGCGTTGCGTTTGAGTTGATGTTTTTTGGACGGCTAGTATCACTGAGACTGCCGTTTGGTCAACATGGCTTTATGGGCGCTACGTACCGCACGGTGAAAGTGAAATCGAGTATAGAGGGTTCCACCCTCTGCTTAGTGTACAAGTAGTTAGAAAAAATATGTTGTTATTGAGCTACATCTTAGTTTTTCCATGTCTTATTAGTCCATGGGCCAGCCAACTTGTCGGTATATTTTGGGGGTAGTAATTTTCCTTTTTACCATTATTAGATAGGTTTGTCAGGATGCCAAAAAACCATGATTGCCATCTCAAAGCGGTAGCTAATAGAAATGGCGGCCAATCCAAGATGGCGGACGTTGAGTTTAAAAAAGATCACAATATCTCTGGAACTATTTTCCGATTTCATTTTTTCTTTTTTTAAACAAAAGCTCTACATATGTGTTACAAATTTTCTTACATACAATTTTTCGATAAAATCAACCGTTAGTTAGTAATTAAGGAAATATAGAACATTTTCAGATTTTTTGTGAAAATTGTTTTTTTTTATTTGTTGTAGCGTTTATAAAAATAATGTTTTTAACTATAATAATAATTTTAGCTCAATTTTAAGTACAAAACAATATAATAATAATATATATATGGTGAGGTATCATGTTAAATCATGTGCACAGGAAATGCATTCTTTATTATTGTTATTACTAAACTCCACTGAAATTTGTTTGATTTTGGCCTACACCAGATGAAAGGAGGGACGACCTAAGACCTTGTTACATCGAAGGATGTAGTGAATTGGGCTTTGAATGATTGAGTAAAGTATCTTGATATAAATACAATTAATTATGGCCCAGTAGGAAAGGTGTCGCACTGCGTTTTAATAAGTTCTTTAAAAAATAACTTTACTGTTAATTCTAAAATTCTGAAAAAGGGCTGTAAAACTCATTGGGCGCAGCGAGGGAACGAACGTGCAGATTTCACTTTTATTTTTAAAACAAATTTGTATTGTTTACTAGTAAGCCCCCGTAAAAAATCACAGGAAGATTAATTAGATACACATCAGGAATACATTATTAAAAAAATACTATTTAAAAAAACAACAGACTTTATCTTGGCCTCCCTAATTATGCCGTCGGGGATTTTTAACTCGGTAAATGTGTACAATTATAAGAATTATAAAAAGGTAGTCCTATTTGTAATTTAAAAAAATGTATATACGTTATTATACAATTAATTTAAGGAAGATAAAAATATTATCTTTTAATTGTTTTTCATTTCGTATTGATAGATCAAATGATTTAGAAGTTATTAATATTATAGTGAAGAAATTAATAATAGGATTTGTTTATATATTATATTACTAGCTGACCCGTACGGCGTTTGCCCGTGGTGGTTGGTATTTTCAGTCTTTTTAACGTAATTGTATTCTTTTTATGTGTTCGGTCAGTCAGTGGTATTTGGCTTTTATATATATAGATCGTAAATAATAAAAGCACTATTGTCATAATAATAAAAGATCTGAAATTATGATTTTAGTAACTTTGATCCCCCCAAGCCCCTCCTAAAATTTCGAAATTTTTCATACCCTTTCTTAGTGAGCACCTATGGCCCTAGAGGAAGCTACATACCAAATTTCATTGCCAAAAGTTCGGTAGTTTTGAAGAAATCGTGATTTAATAACTTTAATCCCCCCAAACGCCCCTAAAATTTCGAATTTTTTAAACTCTTTCTTAGCGAGCGCCTATGGCCCTAGAGGAAGCTACATACCAAATTTCATTCCAATCTGTTCGGTAATTTTGGAGAAATCGTGATTTAGTAATTTTTACCCCCCAAATCCCCCTAAAATTTCCAATTTTTTAAAACCATTTTTTAGTGAACATTTATGGCCCTAGAGGAAGCTGCATTCCAAATTTTATTCCAATCCGTTCGGTAGTTTTGAAGAAATCGTGATTTAATAACTTTGATCCCCCCGAACACCCCCTAAAATTTCGAATTTTTTCAACTCCTTTCTTAGTGAGCACCTATGGCCCTAGAGGAAGCTACATACCAAATTTCATTTCAATCCGTTCAGTAGTTTTTGAGAAATCGTGATGAGTGAGTCAGTGAGTGGTATTTCGCTTTTATATAGATTAGAAGATGTACGAATGTTTCCGAAGTTAAACAAGAATGTATCTCTTCTTTAAATTTGTATTAAAGAACATATTAATGAAAAAAGGTTGTATAACCACAGTTAATAACCTCAAAGCAAATCTTATCTATACAGTATAATAAAATCCAAATACCACTGACTGACTCACTCATCACGAAATCTCAAAAACCTCCGAACGGATTGGAATGAAATTTGGATTGAAGCTTCCTCTAGGTGCTCGCTGAGAAAGGTTTTCAAAAAATTAGAAATTTTAGGGGGAGGGGGGGGGGTAAAGTTACTAAAAATCCCTATAAGAAATGCATAGTGTAATATATTGATATATTTTTTGTTAATATACATTTAACTTTGATTTGTCTATCCGTGCAAAGCCGGATAGGGCAAGCTACTAACATTTTTACTACTCATATATAAAAAGATCAACTTCACAATGAATTATAGTGATTGAAGTTGTAAACATAACCCCAAATTATAATTTAAGCTGGGTTTTGTTTACGTATTACATCTGATGGGTGAAATCAGCTCTTATATTATATGCTATGCTACTCACGTGCGTACGTACACTCGCTTTTATAGGAGTTGATGATGGAGGTCAGAAGTTATAGTTAGGCGTTACGCATCTTTGTAAATTGTACGTACTTACAGTAGTAAGTGTTGAAAGTTTTAAACACATACACCCTGTTACTTGGTTTTTGTGAAGCTTCTGAAGTTTTGCAACTTTTTTTAACAACACTATAATTAGCCAGTTTGTTGTTTTCAAACACAAAAGAGCAATCGCAGCACTGCATCTTTATAACGCTATAAACTCCAAGGTTGCGTAACGCGAGCGTTTTGTTCCGTGCATTCTTGGAACCGTAATAACTTTCACTCGAGTAAAGAAAGTGCTCGACATTGGTCACGTGACAAACTGGATCAGCCTAAACTCGGTGTGGTTTAACAAATTCGCCAGGGTTGTATAACGTCAGGATTTTGTTTGCCCGTTTAGCGCACTCCATTGCGTAATAAGTTTGGTGTAGTAATTTGGTGGAATGGAATAGTAGCAATAAATTGTATTTAAGTTTAACGTTAGTTTTATGGGCAACTAGAGGCTCTGCCCTTGCTCGCTTCGCTCGCCAACCCCTGCGGTGGCATGGTGATAAGAACGCAAACCACAGAATCCCTAATTTTGTTCATAATGTTTTACATTTTTCTATTTTAACCCTTTGTTGCCCGACGGTACTTTTAAGTACCACCCAATTTAACTGCCTTTATAAAAGGTAACAGTGGCTTTATCTACAAATTGAGCCATGGAGGTACTTTAGAGTACCATTGCAGGTCTGTAAAACATCAGGTCTACACCTAGTTTCAACAAATGCCACCAGAAAGAAGGACTTGCTTGGCTAGTGCTTGCATTCAATTGACAATTTATATGGTGTGATTTCCCCAATTTTTTAAAACATGTTCTAGTCTTTCATTTGTCAGTATTTTGTATTAAAAGTTTAGCATATTGCTTTAAATTAATTACTTAACTTAATAAAAACTGATTTAAGTTATTATTATAAACCTCTCACACATACAAATTAGACAGATTAAAACTTAAGAGCAACCAAGCAAACTTCCTATAACCGCTCCTAGATGGTGCTGACAAACTATCTTTTACTTTACACGGAATATTTATACCGATAGTAAAGTAACTGAAGTTTTGTTAATTTGTCATTTTTATTTCATGAAGCCGTAGTCTAGTGGTAACGAAGCGTCTTTCTGATCACAAGATGCCGAGTTCGAATCTAGGCTAGGGAGACCAGATATCTAATCATATCTGTGGTTTGAGGGTAGGAGGGCGGAAGTAAAGCAAACGGTGGTTGGCTCGCTTCCAAGCTGACGGGATATGACTAGATATCTGGTCTCCGGGTGGGGCTGCTTTGCGTAATTTTACTAAGGTATTTATATATGTATATTTTTTACCTTAGTTAACCTTAGTTAATCACAAAAATAAAGAAATATATAGTTTTTTCAAATTTTATCACTTCTTGGTCCTCAAAGGGTTAATAGTAATTTTTACGGAAATTATGATTGACAGAGGCACTTGGATCTAAAATTGGTGGTGGGGGTAGCTGTGACCTGTACATAAAGACATTGATCTAAATAGACACGCAACATCCCCAACATTTGTCCACAATTTTAAAATTTTTTCAATTTTTCGACACTAATTTTAAATATTTTTGAAATACAAAGTAGTCTAAAATATTCTCTGAAAGGTCCTCTAAATGTTAATGAAAGTTTGGTCAAAATCGGTTCAGCCACCATTCCGGAGATTAGCCCGGTCAAACAAACAGACAGACAAAACAATTATAAATTGTGTGTTTAGGTTTTCGTAATAGGTGAACAACCATATGAGCTTAAAAAACAGCGTATATTTTGAAATCACAGATACATTTAAATTTTATTTATATGTACAGTATATTATAGTGTGATCAACTACCCCCCCTTACCACAACTTTTGAATGGATAGAAATAATCTCTTCCACGCCTCCCCCCTAGCTCCCAAGGAAGGGAAAATATGTATATTATTAATTACAGTCAGGTATATTTCTTTAAAGAGATTAGCACTAAAATATGTTTTAAATGTTATGTGCCGCTTGATTTTACATATACTTATTTTATTTTTTACAAGAGTTCAAGCATGAGCTGCAATGCATTGTGTATGGAAAATATTCCCAATACGAGGGTTGACGTGCAGAGCACGCAATGCTCTGTGTATTGAAAAAAACTGTCAATACGGGGGTTAACGTGCGAAGCACGCAATGCATTGTGTATTCAAAATACTCCCAATACGGAGGTTAACGTGCAGAGCACGCAATGCTCTGTGTATTGAAAAACTGCCAATATGGGGGTTAACGTGCGAAGCACGCAATGCATTGTGTATTCAAAATACTCCCAATATGTTGGTTGGCGTCCGAAGCACGTAATTAATTTTGTATTGAAAATACTCCTAATACGGGGGTTGGCGTGCAATGCACTGTGCGTCGGCCGCTTCATAGTGTTTAGTGTCAAGCTCATATGTGCGTCCTTAGCAGTGAACGTGTTATGCCCATACCTCGGTCTAGCCCCCCCCCCCCTCTTCCCTAGAAAATATCATAAGGACGCCCATGAGTCAAAGAACAAATTTAGTTAAAAAAATATATATATATCCACATTCGGACTGTACTGATCTTTACATATTCAGAATAATTTTCTGATCATTATTACTCCAGTAATCTTATTTCCCGTTTAACATTGCTCTTATGGGAGTTGAAATTTAAGATGGTGGCTGGGTCTGCCTAGCCTTAAGTTTAAGTTAGTTTTCATTACGGCCAACATCGAACCGATATCAAATATTTGTCGTGATGGTGTCAAGACGGTACGTGTGAAATCAGCCAATCAGTGTTCATTACAAATTTCTGAGATAGGTGGTAGTAGGTGAGGAGCAAGGTTTGTTTATAGAAGGATGTCTCCAGGTAAGGCCTGTGTAACCAGCGGTATGCGGAGCTGTGACGTTACCGGCCGACCTCTCCGGCCCGCTACCATCGTAACTGTTGACGTAACTTATATATTTTCTTTTTTCATTCTTTGCTAATGATAAATAAAACACCGTAGATATAATGATAATATATTCAAATTTAACGTATTAATCATTACTTACATCCTTAATCTTGTTGCGTAAAATTGTAAAAAGATTGATATAATTTCTGCAGTGAAAAAATGATTCTTTTATCCTTCAGTTACATTATTTAAATACCACTTTGGTAAATCTTTAACCCCTGTACATGCCTTTATAAGATAATTAAAACTATCAAATTACTACCACAAATATTACATGGACGTTTTTGTTTTCATTTAATCAATAAACTTTTAACTTAAAAAGAAATTAACTTTTATTTATTTTATTTTAGAACAACATTGTAAATAAAGTATTAAAAATTATATAATTAAAATATATGGTGACACTTAAGTCAGATGTGATAACTTAGTTTGTAAACATCCTAACTGTTTTTAATGAAATTGGGCCTCCGCTCAATCTTTTGTTATCAATCTTAAATTTGTTGTTTTGAAATTAATAATCTAGTAATACGAATGCAGACAACATGTGTTTATAATCTACGTTTTGGAAAATAAAGCTCAATTTGTAAAGCAAGCTAAGCCTATAGTTTTTATTCATAAAATACATAGAAATATGTAAAATACGAGCCTTTTGTGCTGTGAAACTTAAAAGCAATAATAATTATTGATAACTATGAAAGAATTTTCTTGTACTTTTTAGACGTTTTTTACCTCTTTAAGTTTTATTTTGTATTTTTTTGCCTTTAATCTCGTTTTAAAATACATTCTAAACGGTCAACATTTTGCAAATATATGAAAAACATTTTTACTTATTGTACATGTATATAGGTAAAATATATCATACGAAATATGTATCAGAAATTTGCGTTCAATATATTTCCTACATATAAGGATATAAAGAATTTTGTAAAAAAAGGTGCATAACTGAAAACTGATTAGCTTCGTTGCTGCTTTTTCTTTTGTTACAAATACCGTACGTTTATTAAACAACTTTAACCTTATTAAAGGTCTTTGTTTTAAAAAGGTTTTGTCTACAGCGAATGGAATTTCTGGTTACTTTTTAACAGCTTCTTTTGTCAAACTTAAAATCACACCTGCTCCTTTAATTAAAGAAGACTTGTGCAAAGACTCCAATTCTGCGTTTAAGTACTTCGATTGGTTTAACGTTTAACCATTCTGTAGGGAGGTCGGCCTATGGGGTCTCGTCTGAGACAACCTCCTATATACAAACCTTGGGAGGGGAGGTGGTGTCTGGATTTTGTAAATAAGTTTCCCGAGACTGACATCAAACTCCTCCAGCTAGCCTGCACCCTCACTACAAATACACGTTGTATCAAGGCTGTAGCCAGGAAAACTTTTCGGAAGGGGGGGGGGCTAAAGAGCGGGGATTTGAATTTAAACCCTTTTAACACGTTCACTGCTAAGGACGCACATGTGAGCTTGACACTGAACAATATGAGAAGTGGCGGAAAATATTGGTGAGCACTTTCAATACACAGAGCATTGCGTGCTTCGCACGGCAATTCCCGTATTGGGAGAATTTTCAATACACAATGTATTGCGTGCTTCGTACGCCATTCCCCCCGTATTGGAAGTATTTTCAATACACAATGCATTGCAAGTTTGTTAGAGTAAAATATTTTTGTTGAACCGTCATAGTTTTCTTATTTAATAGATCAGATGAAGCTCACAAGAGAGTAAGGCTGTAACCTACTGCATCCATGTGTATTGTACGTTGTAGTTTAATCAAGCAAATCTAAACATCAGTATGCATGCAATGCACAATGATGTAAAATATGTTGTTGGATCCTCTGTTGTGTTGTCTATTTTATAATTTAATTTGCACTTTTTAAACCTAGTAGTAATTTTTACTACTAAATTTTGGGATTTCGGGGGGGGGGGGTTGACCCCTTAACCCCACCCCCCCAACTCTTCCTTGGCTACGGCCTTGAGGTGTATCATAAACGGTGTTAGTTGAGGTGCACGATAACAGCTGTATAGACTAAGCTTATATCTACTCTTACTTGGATTGCGCACGCGCACTCGAGCATATCTACTGCGCATGTCCACCAGTTAATGCACGATTTGGATTTTTAATCAGATTTCACTTTTATTACCATTGCGTGTGTGTTTAACAATAAATAGTGGTAGAACGTAATCTACAGCTGATTCAAGGCTCAGCTGTTTCTCCGACCTTTCATATTTTCGCTTCGCTCACTAATCCCAGCGGCTAATGCAAAAAGATTATTGTATATGCCTCGGCCACATTGACGTTAGAGCGGATACGCGGCGCGGCAGCTTTGTAGTTATTAGAACTTGCGGGTTACACGCTGGGCGGTTTTTTTGCCGCAGCGTTAAGTTTGCCGCTTGAGAAAATCGGCGTGCTCACACATGGAACGGCAAAAATACCGCCAATCACTCAGTTCTCTATTCAGGTTTTAATTTATACATTATTTGAAGGGCTGAGAAGCCAAGGGGTGCAAGTGACATTTTTTTAATAATGCAGTTAAGTGCAGAAACTGGCTCTTCAACACTTTAAAATGTTTGTGGCCAAGGAATATAACTAGTTTCGATAAAAAAACTACTTTGTAGAACTCAGTATTTTTTATATTTATTGTGATCGTCCGTTCTTAGTGAGTGTAGTCGGCTTTTCTCATAAACTTGCGTGCAGCAGTTTTCGCAAAGGAAATCTTCCTCGTAATCCCCTAAAAAAAGGACTTGTGTATTACGAAATCTATACTCACTAGCTGACCCGTGCGAAGCATTCGCATTCTAACTTACTTAAATCCCACTTAATTAAAGTACACACGCTATATTTAGTATCGTATAGTGCGTATACTATACGATACTAAATATACAATTAATTAAAAATAGCAATGTAGTGGCGTAACGGCAGCTCTCCAGCTGGGTATTGTTATCATCAGTGTTGCCAACACCAGGATAATATCCCTACAACTTACTTGATCTTACATCACTGTTTCGGGTTCTTTATTTTATTTTTTCGTATAATTGTATTTTGTATATTTTTCCGGTGTAGCGGTTAAGGCAAGCTTTAAAATAATGCTTCATTCATGTAATTTGATGATGTATTAAGGAAGTTATGGCGTACCGACAAAAAAATGGTCTTGAGAAATAATATATATGTGATATTATAAAGAGGTAAAAATATGTTCGTTTGTATGCAGGGGGTAATCTCTGGAACTACTGAACCGATTGAAGAAATAGTTTTACGAATAAACACCTACACTATCCCTGAGTAACATAGGCTATAATTCATTTTGATAAAAACATTTTTTATTTCAATACTTGTAAATTTAGACGGAAAAAATCTTAGGTTAGGCCTACACTGATGAGCCAATACATTTATTAACATAGCAAGTAAAATAACAGAAAAAAAACAGCTGTTTGTTCCAATATTTCCATTGACAGCTGATTTTAAAATTTGAAACAATTATTTGTATTTCTAACTTTTAGGTTAGGTTTTTATTAAAGTGTATACCTGAGCCGTGCTGGTTCTTTTAACCTTTATTATAACTGCTGTTATAAAATATACGAAATAATTTGATTTGAACATTTAACATTATTTACCATCTTAGCTTTGGGGTTATTATTAATCCTACACCTTTATAAAGAAAACATAACATGATTATGTGTACAGAAGGTTCCAACGGGTTGGCGAGCGGAGCACGCAGGGGTTTCTCCTGGTAATAAATAATTTTAAAAGAAAACAATACTCAAGTGATACATCATTTCGATGTAGATTTTCAAGAGAAAACCAACGGTGAAATTTGCACATCCATATTTTTAACCGGTTAAAAATGGCGACAAAAAAAATTAAATCGTGTCATTTTGCTGTACTATTATTTTTTTTATATTTATTATTATTCTTTTTGGATTTATAATTAAATAAGCTTTTAAATAATATGGCACTCAACGATATTTGATTGATCCACTCGAAAACAATTTTGAAAAAATCAAAATGACGGTAACTCAAACATTTTAAATACTCCCAAATATCGTTGTGTGGCATATCGTTTAAAAGCTTATTTAATTCTAAATCAAAAAAGAATAATAATAAATAAAAAAAATGGTACAGCAAAATGGGGCAAAATCAGAAAACACGATTTCATTGTTTTTTTGGCCGCCATTTTTAATCGGTTAAAAGATATGGATTTTTCACCGTTGGTTTTCTCTTGAAAATCTACATCGAAATGATGTGTCACCTGACCACCTTCCCATTAAAAAAAAACTAAGTTACATTCAAAATGGCGGATCCAAGATGGCGGATATTTTTTTTGAAATCTTAATAAAATAGTATTTTTACATATACGTAATATTAAACCGTTTACAGACTTTCCGAACACTGTTTTTTTATTTTTTTTATTTTATGGCGACAAACCTGGGTGGTTATTATCGGCTGTTCCGAACACCTGGCTTATATAGATATATACAGGATAGGGTCAGTATTCTATGCCTTTTAAAATACAGTTTACTAGAATCATAGCGTTATAAATTGAAAATGATCCCAACAATTTTTTTTTTCTGTGCTTGAAATAATCTTCAATATTAGTTGAATCTCCCCAGAATAAAAATCACATAAGAGAGCCGGGAATAAATTCAGGCATATTACACCATCACGGTTGATTTCCCTTACGAAACAATAAAAATCCCTATGTATATAAAACAACAATGTTTGGGGCAACAAAAACAACAAAATAATAATAAGAAGAAAAAAAGGAACAATATATTTATATGTATATCTATTTACTACTAAAGTCGAAGGGGAAATGCAGTCGACCCAGTTCACACAAACAACCTTTACAATTACACAAAATCTAGAAAAATTCACTCAAAAACAGCTTCTAACATTTGATTAAATAACATCCGCAATGCAACAGATTGCCTAACAATGAAACAAAAGAAAAAATAACATTCCCAACATTTAAATTTATAGATCTACTTACATCACCAACCTAGCATTCATTCATACACACTCAACATCATTCATGTGTTCCTTTTTACTTTCTCCCCCTATACCATAGTATATGGAGAAAGTATTGTATTCGTCAAAATTTTCGAGTTTGAGTTTTTGGTGGAAATATCCGTTTTGGGTCCCCCTGAACCTAAAAAAGTGGTTTTCGGAGTGATGTCTGTGTGTGTGTCTGTGTGTCTGTGTGTCTGTGTGTCTGTGTGTCTGTGTGT
>JAGFPH010012361.1:10744-22339 GCA_018207615.1 Philaenus spumarius | reverse complement strand
AGCACAAGATTTTATTTTTATTGTTGAAAAAAATAAAACTCGCTTGGTTCCCCCAAAATCGATCAAAAGGTAAAATACCATAAAAGTACCCGGTTCAAAGCGATGTGGGTGGATCTTACCGTGGGATTGGCCGGAGCACAATGCATTGTGTATTGAAGACACTCCCAATACGGGGGTTGGCGTGCGAAGCACGCAATGTTTTGTGTGTTGAAGATACTCCCAATATTCGGAATGGCATGCGAAGCACGCAATACATTGTGTATTGAAGATACTCCCTATATGTGGAATGGCGTGAGAAGCACGCAATGCTTTGAGAATTGAAGATACTCCCAATATGCGGAATGGCGTGCGAACCATTTTGCAGCTATTCAGCACCGTCGTGAATTGACCAATTTCCCAAATTGTTGGTTGAAACCCTAAAACATAGGCCTATAAACTTAATTTTGGAAATTCGCTCAACTCACGTCAGCGGTTCAGCTGCGTGGTCGAATTATTTATCTTGTATTGAATTGCATAATGAGGATGACCTTGGTGTTGTCGTAGAGATAACCATCACTTTCAAAGTAAACACCAGTCATTGTTTTCTCAGACGCCTAAGTTTGAATTTGGCGTTTTAATCCCCACAGCTAATATCTTTCTATATCCAGATACTCCCATGGCAGGCGTTGTAAACTGTAGGCTATAAAACACATGACGTAAGCGGAATATTATAGCAATAAAAAGCTCAGACATTGAGTCTCTGCAGCTGATTACGACGGATAACGGGTTGCCGTGCGAGTACGTCCGTGTGTCAAAGCCGAGTATTCTCTAAAACCGTGCTAAAAGTAAATTGAATGTCCCCACTATAATATGTGACGTTTTTAGACATTCGCGCCACCTATATTTTTTTTTTCTTTAATAAATAATTATCTTTACCGACTATTTACAACGAGATGTTACGTCTCCGACTTCACTTTCTGTAATTTTCCTTATCCACTAGTTACAACTTCTGTCTACCTTCACCAACTTCCAAATAGTTTCCCTTTTCTCCGCCAGACGCCACCTGCGTACAGTATCTACTCTGGGCATAGCTCGCTATTTAGCGGTTTGCTTATCTAATATACCGAACAGCTGACGTTCTTGACCGTTAAACTTGCTACTTTGGAACTTTCGAGAACCGAGTCCGCCATCGCTTACACTACAGGAAGGTCCGACTTGTCATGTCGCTGTAAATTATTGTCGTGGATTAATTCCTTAAGTCTTTTGTCGCGAGTTATGCGGAAGGCCAATTAACATGCATTTGTTATAAGCCTTTACTTTGTGGATACCAGGTATGAATGTTTTAGCTTTACCTTGATAATTATGAAATATTTACTTGTAAAATTTTATGAAGTTAGTTCCACCTTTTGCATTGTTAATAACTTTTCAAACTCATACAGTTTTATTCAAAACCTATGTATTTCACTTTTACTACAGCCTAATTTTAAAATACTAATCTTACAGCCTACAAAAACTTTAAAGCTGATACCATGTTGGTTATTACTAAAGTCTTAACATATTTCAACAAAACTGGCCTAAACTGTTCTGTATTAATTAACTGTAACTGTGTAGTTTTCTGCAGTATAACCAATATTGAAAACTTTTAATGAGCTATAAGCATAATATTACTGGTATAGATATTATGTAACTAAACGAGAACATTTTTATGTTGCCATGTGGTTTAGCTAACATGTAGAGACAGTCTTATGCAACATGACACATGTTGTACTAACTATTACAATCTTTAAGTAGCAATTTGTCACCTTGTGCTACAAATTTTAATAAAACAGCCAACTCAAAGAACTATCAGTTTTATGCTTATTTAAATTAGCTGCAAGTTTTCTAAAAAGGAATTGTTATTTGTGTTATGCAGTTACACTGGTTCAACTCCAGGGAATATTTAAGCATACAATGCCATAACCTACACCACAGCTGCGCCTTGAAAAGGCCTACTTTCCAACAGGACTTTTAAAAACAATAAAAAATTCTTATATCTACAGTGCTTTAGTTGCAGACAGAAATTAATTTAAAATATGAACGATCTGCAGTTGTTTTTGGTGTTAAATGTTAAACAGGCTGTATTTTGAAAAGTAATTTTGTATATGTGTACTATATAGGATATGTTTGTATTTAATAATTGGGAGGAGCAAGCTAGCACATTTTGGAACTTAGCCATAAGGGCTGTATATTAGAAATTTATATACCTTTTTTTTTATATATAGAGAGACGTCTCATAATTAATTTTGTTTATTTATTAATTATTTATAATTAGCTTTAAAGTTGGCCAACGACATATATATTTATTCTTAAAACAAATCCATGGTATTTCATGTTAAAACTTTGTAACTTGTTAATCTTTTCTGTATAAATTCTGTAATTATTATTAAAAGGGAGGGTTTTTGATTTTTATTTTTTTGGGGAGGGCTTTTAAATTCAACTTAATAAAATATATATGTATTCTTTTAAATCTGAAACTTTTCTTGTATTAAGGGCATATCAATAATTTCATTTTCTTGTATTAAGGGCATATAAACTTTTTTACATTTTGGTTAATAAAGCCAAAATTTACATTTATTTCTATGGTTTATTGAGTTAACCTCTAGGTATCTTGTGTATTGTGAGTAATAAGCTGAAACATTCCTACGTTTGGTGATATTTTAAATTTTAAGGTAAGTTTTGAACATGACCAATCTATGTGGCCCAGTATTGCTTCCGATTCCCCATTTAATCGTTTTGTAAGATTGGTACAAATATCCGGTATTGTAGAAGAACGTGTCCATATAACTATGACACAAATCCTGAAATTCACGCAAAAACTCCGACCCTACTGCGCATGCGTCCGGATTCAGGTCACCGCTACACCCTCCAAAATATCGCAATCCACGTGCCTCTGTCCTGATCAAAACTTTAAGAGGGAATGCGCGTTCTGCAAGCTCCAGGTTACTTTTACCCTACCCCGATCCAAGTACATATGTCCTAATTAATATTTATTTCCGTGAAAATATCAGAGTATGCTCAGAATAAATTAATAATGGAATATGTTTATATGTTATACGAAGATGTACGAATGTTTCCAAATTAAACGATAGGTATATCTTCTTTAAATTTGTATAAACGAATATATTGATAATAAAAGGTTGTATTAATATTCATTTTATAACCTCAAAGCAAATTTTATAACGTACTAACCCGGCAATGCTTCGCTATTGAATAATTATTTTGGTGAGATAAATACTACAAATGATGGTAATTTTGTGTGTCATAAGGATATGAATCGTAGGTTCTAAACCATGTCATTTATACCACTTCATAGCTGTACACCATTTACATGTCGTCATAGGACCTACTTCAACTGTTTTGTATTTGTGATAATCGGTGTTGCAGTTGTAGTGAAACCCTGACATTGATTTATCAGACCATGGAAGCACCTTCATGTGACATCTTTTAGAACTGTATTTTTGAACGGCAGCCATTTAGACCTAGGGATTTTGTTGACTGTACTTTTTGGAAGCCTCACGATGCACGGCATGATTTTTTTACTGCATCTTTTGACAGCCTCGCGATTTACAGCGGGATTTTTTGCATTGTATCTTTTGATAGACTCCCTATGTGCTTTAGCACGATTAGTATTAGAAAAACGTTTTCGCCGTTTTTCCCACGTTTCTGGGTGGTTTGGGCAATGGAACAATGATCGACGGAGACTGAGAGTTTTGGAGGTCATTGTCTGAAAGCTGTTCAATTTTCCCAATATTATCCTCCGCAATATAAGAGGGAACGGGAGTATCAGGAATAGAAGGGTTTAGAGGAATGAGAACATCAAAATGATAAGTCCAATTGATGCACAAGTGCCTTGTGGTCAGTGAGTAGGAAAGTGAAAGTGAGGGAGGGGCGGGAGGGGCAAGTTACAGTTATTTGTGCAAGGTTTCTTGTTTCAAGGCTATATACATTTTAAGAAATCGTGATCAGTCTGTAGGCAACAAAATAAAAAATCCAATTACCAATATTTTATACTCTTCAAAAAATGTCGTAAGACTTATAACCGTACAATATTTCGCTTAAATGGAATATCTATCTCATAAATAGTATACATTGTTTGAGATTTCACCATGTTTTGACAAATCGTTCATTAGATATGATGATAAATATATAGATTGGGGGAGCAAAATATATAGATAGATGGACCGATCCGGATTTGCATGGATCGATAGAGAAATCAAAGTTAAATGTATATTAACCAAAAAAATATCAATACATATATTATACTATGTATTTTTATGGGGATTTTTACTAACTTTGACCCCCAAACCCCCTAAGGTTTCGAATTTTTTGAAACCCTTTCTTAGTTAGTACCTATGGCCCTAGAAGAAGCTATAAACCAAATTTCGTTCCAATCTGTTTGGTAGTTTTGGAGAAATCGTGATTTAGTAACTTCGACCCCTCCCCCCTAAGATTTCGATTTTTTCGAAACCCTTTCTTAGTGAGCACCTATGGCCCTAGAGGAAGCTACATACAAAATTTTGTTCCAATCCGTTCAGTAGTTTTTGAGATTTCGCGACGAGTCAGTGAGTGAGTGGTATTTGGCTTTTATATATACAGATTATATATTTAAAGAAAGATAAAAACATTATCTCTTAATTGCTTTTACTTTCTCACTATACTATAGTATAGAGAAAGTATAGTGATCGCAAAAAAAATCGATGTTGAGATTTTTGTGGAAATATCCGTTTTGGGACCCCCTGAGTCCAAAAAAGTAGTTTTTACAAAATGTCTGTCTGTATAGGTATGTCTGTATGTCTGTATGTATACAAAGCTAGAGAGAAAACTATTCGATCGATTTCAACCAAATTTGCACCAGACATGTCAAGTAGGCCTGTATAGATGCACGTTAAAGGGTTTTTAAAAATTTTGAAAACAACCCCCTTTTTGACCAAAAAACCCCCCAAAAAACAGTTATTATTTTTTTATAAAAAAACTGCTCTAACGATTTTGATAAAATTTTGCTTATTTGTAGCCTTTAATGTGCCCTACCATATGCAAAAAACAGCATCTTTCTAAAAATTCTCGTTTAGGTAATAATAATAATAATAACAGATTTTTGGGGGTTTTTTGGCCATAAAGGGGGTTGTTTTTTAAAGTTTTTGAAAACCTATTTTCGTGCATCTATAAAGCCTAATTGAAGTGTTTGGTTCAAATTTGTTCGAAATCGATCGAATAGTTTTCTCTCTAGATACTAATAATAATATTTATTAGTTAATCTCCAACTTTAATAAAAAATCACCTCTCCTACCCCACCCTACAAGTTACAGTGAATCTGTTTAATAATTTAAATATGTTTGTGAGAAAGTAAGTGCCAGTTCCTGGTACCGTTTATTTATTTCATATTAATAGATCAAATGATTTAGAAGTTATTATATTATAGTGAAGAAATTAATAATCGAATATGTTTATATTTTATACGAAGATGTACGAATGTTTCCGAAGTTACACGATTGAGTATCTCTTCTTTAAATTTGTATTACCGAACATATTGATGATAAAAGATTGTACTTATATACCGGTACAGTTTATAAAACAAATATTATAACGTATTGCATAAATTAGTTCTATAACTCGTATTAAAAAAATCAACTTCACAAGAATTTATAATTATTGAAGTTGTAAACATAACCCCAAAGTATAATCTACGCTGGATTTTGTTTAAGTATTACAGATGATGGGTGAAATCAGCTGTTATATTATATTAACTAATTCTTATGTGTTTTATTGCTACGGTGTTACATTATATGTTACGTACGGACGTACACTCGCTTTTATATGAGTTGATACAAATTAGTGATTCAAAGAGAAAGGCAATGTTACAGTATAATTTATGCAAATGTTCTATATTTCCCTTTCTACTTGTCCAAGCGCCCAGGATAAATTGTGTACATTTTACATTTTATTTGGTTCAGAAGCGCACAGTTGTGCGGGTAAACATTGAATTAAAACAAGCCGGAGGGAATCCAGTTTGCATTCATTTGCATAAACAATCCTAAAGTTTTATTTTTATTATAAACTTTCTTTTCAAACTCCGCAAAATAATGTAGAAGCTGAAAACATGTTTTTAAACTAGAACCGTATTTTAGACTAACACCAAACATGTAGCAGTAGGCCTACCTATGACAGATCAAGGACATTTATTTGTCATAGTGGTTAATCAGCATTTAGAAGAGGTTACGCTGTAAACATCATTTCGATTATTAGCTAATTAAGGGATGAAAATGGAGGTAACAACTCTAACAAAATATACATTTGTTCGCCTGTTTCCCATGAGACTAGAGAGCTGCGATTAAAAAAACATTATTTATTTATTCACTACCAAAAATTTACTATACACTAATGAACCCGGAAATGCTTCGGTATTGCTTGATTTGTTTTAAGGGTGATTATCCCTTGGGGTCGGCTCTAGTAAAACAGAAAGCAACCTGCAACTCCCTATAGCGGCGGTAGGTTACGCGGACATTGCTCATCCTAAATCCATTTAAAACCCGCAATTATTCAAATAGCATTTTTTTAAATACCAAACTCTTGGGGACAAAATTCTTCATTCTAATGGCTTGGAAGTTTTTCGCTATAATTAATAGTTACAACGTAAAAAATATTTAAAATCACCCTATAGCGGCGGTAGGTTACACGGACATTGCTGAGCCTAAATCCATTTAAAACCAGCAATTATTCAAATAGCGTTTTTTTTTTAAATACCAAACTCTTATTGACAAAATTCTTCATCCGAATGGCTTGGTAATTTTTCGCTATAATTAATAGTTACGACGTTAAAAATATTTAAAATCACCCTATAGCGGCGGTAGGTTACACGGACATTGCTCAGCCTAAATCCATTTAAAACCCGCAATTGTTCAAATAGCGTTTAAAAAAAAAATATCAAACTCTTGGGGACGAAATTCTTCATGCGAATGGCTTGGTAGTTTTTCCGCTATAATTAATAGTGACAACGTAAAAATATATTAAAAATCAATGTTTTAAATTGTTAATAAATATTAAACAAAATGTTTTTCTTAGTTTTGAAAAAGCAATTTGCATGCATATTGGCCATAGCTTTAAAATGACATATCGTTCATAATTATCCGATAAAAAATAAAGGAAAAATTTGGGTTTTAATTTAACATTGGTGTTATGGAGTGTCAGCCAACATGGCCGACAGCTATAGCCGACCCTTAAGTAATTGAATGGCAAATGTTTGTTAAATCAATGAAGAATAATATTAAATAGTTTTAGCTTTATAGTTTGAAGGAATTTAGTGCAATTTATTTGTATTGTACAGGAGTAGCTACCCCGTTTAATTATAGTTGTTTGAAGTGAAAATATTTACTAAAAAATCCTGGTTTTAATTGTGAAATTTCAGTGAAATTATTTGAGCAGTTTTTAAGTAAGTGGATTACTACTTTTAAGGGTAGTTATTACATTTCATCCTTCGACTTAAGTAATTAAATTGCAAATAGTTTTTGTATATAAATTAAAAATAATCTGTACTAATATTATAAAGAAGTTGATTTTTGTTTTTATGTAGGGGTAATCTCTGAAACTACTGAATCGATTGAAAAAATAGTTTTACTAATAAAAACCTACTATTCCTAAGTAACATAGGCTATAATTTATTTCAATATTTGTAGATTTAGTCGGAACAAATTCTTAGTGTATTGAAGTGTAGACCTGAGTCTTGCTGGTTCTTTTAACCTTTATTATAACTGTTGTTATAAAATATACGAAATAATTTGATTTGAACATTTAACATTATTTATCATTTTAGCTTGGGGTTATTATTAATCCTACACATTTATTATAAAGAAATCATAACACGATTATGAGTATGAAGGTTCCAACGGGGTAGGCGTGCGGAGCACGCAGGGGGTTCCCCTAGTATTATATAATTTTAGGATTATTGCTTGTAGAAAGTAAGTTTGATTTACTTTTTTTTAGCGAAATTGGTCGAATGGTTTTTGAGTCTACAGAGGACAAAGAAACAAACATTCATTTCTCAGGCTCTCTCTCCGGATTTAAAAATCCTTAAATTTGCAATAAAAATTAATCGGGATGAAAACTATCCTACATTTTAAGTTTTGATGGATCACACATTTTGATAAAAAATTTCATTAAGATCGGTAGAGTAGTTTTGGAGCTCATCGCGGACAAACACTGAGACACTGGATTTTTATATATATAGATGTATAGCTGACCCGTACGGCGTTGCCCGTGGTGGTGGTAACTTTTATCCCCCCAAACCCCTCCTAAAATGTCGATATTTTTCATACACTTTCTTAGTGAGCACCTATGGCCCTAGAGGAAGCTACATACCAAATTTCATTCCAATCCGTTCGGTAGTTTTGAAAAAAATCATGATTTAATAACTTTTATCCCCAAACCCCCCCTAAAATTTCGAATTTTTTCAAACCCTTTCTTAGTGAGCACCTATGGCCCTAGAGGAAGCTACATACCAAATTTCATTTCAATCCGTTCGGTAGTTTTTGAGAAATCGTGATGAGTGGGTGAGTGAGTGAGTGGTATTTCGCTTTTATATATAATATATATATTATTTCTCAAAGGAGTATTTTTCGGCATTAATTCATCATCAAAATGATTAATTCAAACATCATTTTAAAGCTTGAGTTCCTCGCTAATGACGAAATTAAATAAAATAGAAAAGTTTTATTTTGGCCAAAGTTAGGACCATCAGGTCCATCTCTTACACTTAACACACATACAATTACAATTTGTAAACATATTGACACACTTAACCGTGTGGCACTAACAGTGTGACAGTAGTTAAAGTATGGCCTAATTAATGATTTTACTAAGAGCACTCTCATATGAAATGGCAAGAAATCTTTCTGTTTTTTAAGAGTGAATCCCAGCAAAAAAAATTGATTTCTCCAATTAATTTTTAATAATTTCAAGTTGAACGTCGGTCTTTTTCCTTTTTTTTTGTTTTCTTACATTTTTCTAAAAAAACTTTGACCAAATGACGGCCATTTTGGATTAGCCATTTTGAATTTTCTACTTTTGACTTCAAATTCGGATTCAGGTGCCTCTGAAACGTATTTGTATAAATTTTGGTTCTAAAATATGAATAATTCGCTGAGATTTTTCAGTTTGTCAAAAACAATTTGTAAATAAATAATGAATAAACAATTTTCAACCAATGTCTTTCGGAGAACAAAACTATTTATCTGCGGCCATTTATAAGGTAAATCAAAAGAGTTTGTTCAAATATAAGCTACACCTACTTTTCTCCAAATAATGCATGTTTTGTGCTATAATGACTATTTTTTCAAAATGTAAGTCTTTAAATATCTGTGGAATTAAAAGTATGGCCTGCATCTAATAAGTGGTTAGCAAAATTTGAATCTAAGCGTTCTTTTAATCTCGTCTAAATGGGTCCTCCTGTTTGCCCTACAATCACTAATATTATTGTTGCAAGCGTGGTAAAACAGACTCAAATTTTGCTACATATCAAAATATTTTGTACATCAAAATACTCGGGAATAAGTGAGTAATAAAAACTACAAAACAAACGATGTGCATTTGTTTTATTTTTCGACTACAATGTAGGGGACAGTGAATGGTGTTTGTGGAAAAGTTGGTTGAAGAAGTTCGGAAGTATTTTATTATCTAACAAGTAACAGTTACAGAAAGTCTGATTACAAAAATACAATTGTGCAAAACATTTCTACTGCGTTGGAATAAAAAATGTGAAAAACATGTAAAATGTTCTAGGAATGTTGATTAATATTACGACACACAGAAAATATTATAACAAAATCTATACTAATATATTATAAAGAGGTAAAGTTTGTTTTTTTTGTTTGTTTGTTTGTTTGTATGTAGGGGGTAATCTCTGGCACTACTGAACCGATTGAAAAAATAGTTTTACTAATAAAAAGCTACACTAT
This sequence comes from Philaenus spumarius, assembly GCA_018207615.1. Lineage (NCBI taxonomy): Eukaryota > Metazoa > Arthropoda > Insecta > Hemiptera > Aphrophoridae > Philaenus > Philaenus spumarius. The sequence continues at coordinate 12,374 of JAGFPH010012361.1, read as the reverse complement.
CCCTGAGTAACATAGGCCATTAATAGGCATTAATTTCGATAAAAAACCTTTTTTTATTTCAATATTTGTCTTAGGCCTAGAACGATAAACCAACACATGTATTTACATTTATTACCATAGCAACCAATTGAATAAAATAACAGATAATATAGCTGTTTGCTCCAGTATTTCCATTAACAGCTGATTTCAAAATTTGAAGCAATTATTTTTGTATTTCTAGCTTTTAGGTTATGGTTTTAAAGTGTAGACCTGAGCCTTGCTGGTTCTTTTAACCATTATTGTAACTGCTGTTATAAAATATAAGACATAATTTAATTTGAACATTTAACATTATTTACCATCTTAGTTTTGAGGTTATTATTAATCCTATACCATTATTATAAATAAAACATAACATATGTTTTAAGAAGGTTCCATTGGGGGTTTGCGTGCGGAGCACGCAGGGGTCTCCCCTAGTAATTTATAAAACTGTTAAAAGATTAATTTATTTTATACAACTACTAGCTGTCCCGATCCGGCTTTGCACGGATGGACAAATCAAAGTTAAAGGTATATAAAATATATATATATATTTTTTTTTTAAACCATTCTTAGCGAGCACCTATTACCCTAGAGGAAGCTACATATTAAATTTCATTCAAATCTGTTTGGTAGTTTTGGAGAAATCGTGATTTAGTAACTTTAACCCCCCCCCCTAAGATTTCATTTTTTTTTAAACTTTCTTAGTGAGCACCAACGGCCCTAGAGGAAGCTACATACCAAATTTCATTGCAATCCGTTCGGTAGTTTTTGAGATTTCGTGATAAGTCAGTGAGTGAGTGGTATTTGGTTTTTATATACGGTATAGGCCTATGGATTGACAACAAAAAATTGATGTGTGAAATATCTTTTTTGTATTTTTTTTTTTACTTTCTTTTTTGTAGAATCCAAGCAGAGGTGCCAGGCACGGCGGCATATACAAATATTAAATAATAGAATTATAAAATACTCGGGAAAGCCCTGCGTGCTCTGCACGCCAACCCCGTTGGAACCTTCTATACACATAATCGTGTTATGAATTCTTTATAATAAAGGTGTAGGATTAATAATAATCCCATAGCTAAGACGGTAAATAATGTTAAACGTTCAAATCAAATTATTTCATACATTTTATAACAGCACTTATAATAAAGGTTAAAAGAACCATTAAGGCTCAGTTCTTCACTTTAATAAAAACCTAACCTAAAATTTAGAAATAAAAAGTTTGAAATTAGCTGTCAATGGAAATATTAAATCAAACAGCTGTTAACTGTTATTTTATTTAATTGGTTGCTATGGTAATAAATGTTAATATGTGTTGATTTATCACTCTAGGCCTAACCTAAGAACTTTTCCAACTAAATCTACAAATTTAATATTGAAATAAAAAATACGTTTTTATCGAAATAAATTAAAGCCTATGTTACTCAGGGATAGTGTAGCTTTTTACTTTCTCCACCCTATACGTAGTATATGGAGAAAGTATTGTTTTCGTAAAAATGTTCGAATTTGAATTTTCAGTTAAATTATCTGTTTTGGTGCTCCCAGAACCCCAAAAAATTTTGTAGTGCAATTATCTGTGTTGGTGCTCCCTGAACCCAAAAATATTTTT
>JAGFPH010012361.1:0-10644 GCA_018207615.1 Philaenus spumarius | reverse complement strand
TGGGGTTGGCGTGCGAAGCACGCAATGCATTGTGTATTGAAGATACTTCCAATACTCGGAATGGCGTGCGAAGCACGCAATGCATTGTGTATTAAAGATACTCCCAATATTCGGAATAGCGTGCGAAGCACGCAATGCTTCGTGTATTGAAGATATTCCCAATACGGGGGTTGGCATGCACAGCACGCAATGCATTGTGTATTGAAGATACTCCCAATATTCGGAATGGCATGCGAAGCACGCAATGCTTTGTGTATTGAAGATACTCCCAACAGTCGAAATGGCGTGCGAAGCACGCAAATGCTTTGTGTGTTGACCCAATATGAGGAATGTCGTGTGATCTATTTTGCGGCTATTCAACCTAATTCCCAAATTGTCGGTTGAAACCCTAAAACATAGGCCTATAAACATAATTTTGCAAATTTGCTCAACTGAAGTCAGCGGTTCAGCTGCGTGGTCGAATTATTATAAATTAAGAAGTTTCACTTCTATCGCGAGAGAGGCTCACGCACTTTTCCCATAGGAGTGATGAGCTATTTCAGTCACTGTTATGGTGAAACCTAAGGTCGGGAGTAGTAAATAATCATTGTTCATAGTACCCAGAACACGTTTTGGGGTCTCATAAAAAAACTTGATATATGTCATGTGTGTTCCCACTCTAACAGCCGCATTTTACTACTGACTTGGTCAAATGGTAAACCCAGCCCCGAACGTATCGATAAAATAACGGTATTAAATTTGTGTTCTGTCCATAAATTCTGTGAGAGAAAATACAACTTCTTTATCTAACTGTATTCAGCTGGTCGGTCATCGTGCCACCGCTAGGTATCGTTGGAGTTAGTTTTCTCCGCATGTGCAATCGATTCGGTATTGTTTTGGTACAAACCTCGGTTTTTGTATAAAACCTATTTCACAAACGCATTTGTCTTTGATGCGGGGGGTTTTAATCGCGACTCATGATTAAATAATAGATTTGAAACAATTTCATTCCACAGAGTTTCATAACAGTTCAATCAAAAACCATTAACTTTATGCAACAATTACAAGAAAAAACTTTTATTTACTAACGAAACTAGTAAACCCCCGAGAAAAATCAAAGGCGGATTAATAAGATACACATTAAAAATACATCATTTATAAAAAATACTATTTAAAACAACAGACTTTATCTAGGCCTATCTAACTATGCTGAGAAGGATTTTTAACTCGGTGGTGTAGGCCTACAATTATAAGGATTGTAAAACTGTAGGCCTATTTGTTAAAAAAAAAATATTTATGTACGTTATTATAAATTTAAAGAAAGATAAAAATATTATGTTTGAATTGCTTTTTATTTCATACTAGTGGACCCAGCATCGCTTCGCTATTGCTTGATTTAATTTAAAGGGTAGTTATTCCATTTCATTGTATTGACTAAAGAAATCGAATTGCAAAATGGTTTTTACGCCACTTAAGAATACACCGCACACATTTAGATTTATAGTTTGTAAACCTTTTGTTTGCTTTTACCTAATCTAACAAAAAACTGGTAGTTGTGAAGAATCGTAAAATATCTGATTCTAATAATTAGCCTAATTGGTGTTTCGGTTCATTGTAGGCCTAACCTAAAATTATGTTCAGTTTTTGATCCAAATCAGATGTTTTATATATAACAGGTAACAACCAATGTTTGAATTGAACTGAAATATAGTAAGCATTTTTCGTTGATTTTGGTTTGTGTTTGTTTTTATTTTGTCAACGTAACCTAAAAAAGCTAATACTCTTCAAATTTGCTAAGTAATGTTGCTACGGTAATGAATGTAAACAAACGTGACGTGTTGCTATGCTTTTCATACGAACAGCTGTTTTTGTGCCACTGATGAAATCAACAGAAATCTAGTGGGACACAGCCCTACTGTCCTAGGCGTCGGTAAATGGCCTAAAACCTTCCCAAGGTTGACCTGTGTTACTATGCAATATATTGGACATATATTGGACTATATACATATATATTGATAATGATTTAGAAGTTATTAATATTATAGCGAAGAAATTAATAATCGAAAATGTTTATGTGTTATACGAAGATGTACTTATTTTTCCGAAGTTAAATGAATAGGTATTTGTTCTTTAAATTTGTATAAGTGAATATTTTGATGATAAAGGGTTGTATTTATAACAGCAAATCAAATTTTATAACGTACTAGCTGACCCGTACGGCGTTGCCCGTGGCGGTTGGTATTTTCAGTCTTTTTAACGTAATTGTATTGTTTTTAAGTGTTCAGTCAGTGAGTGTTATTTGGCTTATATATATATAGATCTTAAATAATAAAAGCACTATTGTCATAATAATAAAAGATCTGAAATTATGATTTTAGTAACTTTGATCCCCCCAAACCTCCCTAAAATTTCCAATTTTTAAAACCCTTTTTTAGTGAACACTTATGGCCCTAGAGGAAGCTACATACCAAATTTCATTCCAATCCGTTCGGTAGTTTTGAAGAAATCGTGATTTAATAAGTTTGATCCCCCCCAAACCCCCCTAAAATTTCGAATTTTTTAATACCCTTTCTTAGCGAGCGCCTATGGCCCTAAAGGAAGCTACATACCAAATTTCATTCCAATCTTTTCGGTAATTTTGGAGAAATCGCGATTTAGTAATTTTTACCCCCAAAACCCCCCTAAAATTTCCAATTTTTTAAAACCCTTTTTTAGTGAACACTTATGGCCCTAGAGGAAGCTACGTACCAAATTTCATTTCAATCCGTTCAGTAGTTTTTGAGAAATCGTGATGAGTGTGTCAGTGAGTGAGCGAGTGGTATTTTGCTTTTATATAGGCCTATATATAGATTGTAGCATGCATAGTTCTATAACTCATGCTTAAAAAAAATCAACTTCAAAAGAAATTTTAGCGATTGAAGTTGTAAACATAATCCCAAAGTATAATCTACACTGGGTTTGTTTAAGTGTTACAGATGATGGGTGAAATCAGCTGTTATATTATTTAAGTAGTACGTATGCAAATAGCTTTTAGGTCAAATCTAAAAACATTTTTTCTTGGTAGGCTACTTGTCTGAAACACATAAGATCAGCCTAGTACTAATAAAGTCTATTGTTAGTAAGCGCCTAAAACTGCAACAAACCTTTTTGCCTCTTGTAAATTTTACGTAAAGTTACCGGTTTTCGAGAAATTCAACTTTCTGTTTGTTAGCGAATTTCCATAGGAAAAATGAGCTACTGCAGTGGCCCTTATGGTAAGACCCAAGGTCGGGAGTAGCAAATGAGCACCGATCATGGTCCAGATAACACGTTTTGGGGTGTCATTAAAAATCATATATATGTATATGTAAGTTATGTAAACAATTATTGTACACTTTACTGTAATAATGATGACTGTTGTATGGTTCTTAGTTTAGTCAGCATTTGTATTGTGTGAAGAGACAAGCTTTGTTTCGCCAGAGTTAGACGAGGCTTCTCTCCGTACACATCAGTGTATATGAATATTGTACGTTATTTGTTATAATTGTTTTAAAATTAATAAAATTAAGTGTAACGAATAGAATTGTTCTTTTTAAAAAAAAAATTCCCTCGAACCAAAAACGTAACTGGCGCAGTCGGTAGGACACCTCGAGGATAGTGCAGTGCAAAATAAGTGCAGTGTTACGCCGTACATAATGAGCAAAGTATTTTGGATTTCACTGTAAGTAAATCCTGTACAAATATTAAAATATTCTATAATATTAAGAACGAAAGTAATATTTACATATTTTTGAAAATTATTTTATATAGTAGGCTAGTTAAATATCTCATTTGTATAATATATTCTCTTGTAGTATATTAATTGATATCTTGATTTTTAATTTTTCAAATAAGTTGAGTAGATAATAATTAATTACAATGACTACCCCTATATTAAAAAAAGAGTACTTGGACATGATTCCAGAGTACAATGGTGAACCTGCTATGCTCAATAGGTTTATTTCAATTTGTGATAAAATAGTGAACAAATTCTTTGTAGTCCAGAACCCAGAGGATTTTCAAAACAAATTTTTGTTTTCTTCTATACTTTCTAAATTAAAAGGACAGGCCTTAGATATTGTAGTGAGCTCCAACACCTATGCTTGGGAAGATGTTAAAAATACACTTTTGACTAGTTATTCAGATAGGAGGGATTGTTTTACCTTAAATTTAGAAATGGCAGAATTAAGACAGGAAAGTAACGAATCGCCCTTCACTTTCTACGAAAGAATTCAGAAATTGTTGAATTTGCAAATAGCTTTCTTTATTAACAAGGAACCAGCTGCTAAAGATATTCTATGTACTTACACCCAAAAACTAGCACTACGAGTACTGTTAAGGGGACTTCAGGAACCGTTAGGGTCCTTAATGCGGACAAAAAATCCTAACACGCTCAATGAAGCGCTTAATATGCTGACTAACGATTTCCAATTCAAAAATAATAAACTCTTTCAAACTAATCGGCAAAATGTACCAAATAAATCACAGCATTTACCAATTCGCAAACCTGCCACTAATAATCAACCATTTCAGAATTATTATAAACAAATACCCCAAAACAATCCCAATCAATTTAACCAATTTAACAGACAAAACTATGTACACAACAACACAGCACCTAAAACGAATCAAGTTTATCAACCCACACCAATGAGCATATCAACACGTCAAACCGGAAACCCAATCAGACAAAATAAATTATACCAAATTACTGGAAAGCCGGTAGTTGAAGAAACGGAAAGTGATTCGATGTACCAGATCACCGAACAAATGCCGCACATTTCGCTATCGGAACAGACTGAAATTAGTTGTAACTTCGCGGAAGAAACCCAAGACGAACACAATGCCGCAAATAACTTTATTGAGGAAGACAATGCATGCGGATTCCCCCCAGATTATGAAAACACACAGAATCATTTTTTAGGACTTACGACAGTAAAAAGAAATTTTCCATAATGCACATAGAAAATGACACAAATGATTTACCTTATGTTTATGATCCTAAAACTAACCTAAAAATATTGATTGACACCGGAAGCACTAGATCGTTTATTAAAAAATCGATTGGATTTAATATTTTCAAAAATACACTAGAACAAGAACCGTTCGTAGTAAGCACAGCACACGGAGTGTCAAAAGAAAAGTTTAGCTGCAGATTACCCATTTTAGGAAAGAAAATAGAAAATTCTATTTATTTGATTTTCATAAGGACTTTGACCTATTACTTGGACTCGATAACATAAGAGAATTGGGAATTAATTTGGATTTTGTAAACAATAAATTAATATTTTGTGATAAGAAGATATCTATACATTACTTTAACACGGAGGAACCAAACAAAAATAATAATAATAATAATACTCTTGGCGAAAATAATACCACATGCTATGTGATTAAAGCACGTACTAAACAAACGTTAAAAATAAAAATACTTAATATGCGCAATGGAGAGGGATTATTACCCTATAGGCAACAAGACGGAATAGAAATACCGCAGTGCTTAATAAAAATAGAAAATGGAGAAAGTTATTGCCCGATAATCAATAATACGACATCTGATAGACGTTTAGTGATCAAACCGATGGAGGTGCAACCGCTAAGCGATTTCAAAATCTATCCAATAAACAATGATCAAGTAAACGCTACAAATTTTAATTTGTTAAATCACAAGCATAATAAATTAGATCTGAGCCAAATTAGAACGGATCACATGAACGCTGAAGAGAAACGGGAAATATTAAAATTGATTTTCGAATATTCTGACATATTCCATCAAGAAAATAAAGACCTGACATTTACTAATCAAGTCAAGCACATAATTAGGACAACTGACAAAATCCCTGTATACACGAAAAACTATAGATACCCAGAAATTTATCGTAAGGAAGTAGATAAACAAATTCAAGAAATGCTCGCCCAAAAAATAATCAAACCCTCGCATTCACCGTGGAATTCACCTGTATGGATCGTTCCAAAAAAACCAGACGCCTCCAACAGACAAAAGTTTAGGCTAGTAATTGATTTTAGGGGACTAAACGCAAAAACTATTGATGACAAATTCCCGCTTCCTAACATAACCGATATATTAGACAAATTAGGGAGATCCCAATATTTTACCACCCTGGATCTTGCCTCAGGATTTCATCAAGTTGAGATGCACCCGGACAGCGTTGATAAGACAGCCTTTTCCACGGAAACTGGCCACTATGAATTTCTGAGAATGCCGATGGGCCTTAAGAATAGTCCACCGACGTTCCAAAGAATAATGAACAACATATTACGCGGAATACAGAATGAATCGTGTTCGGTTTATCTTGATGATATCGTAATCTATTCAGCTAGTTTACAAGAGCACCTACTTAGGTTAAAAGAGGTTTTCGATAGACTAAGAAAAGCTAATTTTAAGGTACAGTTAGACAAGACGGAATTTTTAAGGAAAGAAGTCGCATATTTAGGCCATATTGTGACACCAGACGGAGTCAAACCCAATCCTGAAAAAATAAAAGTAATAAAGAATTATCCAATTCCAAAAACTACCAAACAAATAAAAGGATTTTTAGGACTATTAGGCTATTACCGTAAATTCATTAAAAATTTCGCAAAAATAACTAAACCATTTACTAATTGCTTGAAGAAAAATGCCAAAATTGATATCAATAACCCCGATTATATAGATTGTTTTGAAACTTGCAAGAATATATTGACTAATGAACCACTGTTGCAATACCCTGACTTTGAAAAAGAATTCATTCTAACCACAGACGCAAGCAATTTTGCTGTCGGAGCGATTCTAAGTCAATATAAAAATGGAAATGACCTTCCAATTGCTTTTGCTAGTCGAACTTTAAACGATAGTGAGACCAACTACTCTGCAATTGAAAAAGAACTTCTCGCAATCGTATGGGCAACAAAACATTTCAGACCTTATTTATTTGGAAGAAAATTCAAAATTTATTCAGACCATAAACCCCTGCAATGGTTGTTTTCTGTTAAAGAACCGAATTCTAAACTTTTAAGATGGCGGTTAAAGCTGGAAGAATATGATTACGAAATAAAATATAAAAAAGGAAAATTGAACCAAAATGCCGATGCATTATCGAGAATTCAATTAAACGTCACCGAAAAAACTTCACCGGACTCGCAAAATATTGTGGATGACGAATTACAGAAGCCAACAGCTGACCTAGTGCGACGCTACTTCCCAGAACTGGATGACAGCCCGTCTATGATAGTTAACTTTGATATGGAAGAAGAAAACGACGCCGTCAATCAGGAAGAGAATAATGAAGTGAACGACCAGACCGTCCATTCAAACTTTGAAGGAAATACCTTAGTGGAAATTCCCATTTCTGACGAACCTGTAAATTTTGGAACAAACCAAATCTTTCTGTCGCTAGTAAACTATCAGCCAAAGAAAGTTAAAATAATAAAATTATTTGGAACTTCTAAAATGAGATTAATTGTTGAAATTTCGGAAAACAATTTAGACAATGACATTATTAAATTTGTAAAGGAATTCCTAGTGCCTAATGTTAAATATAATATTTATTTTGAAGATGACTTTTATGAGAAATTTGTGACTTGCATAGCTAAACATTTTAAAAGCTCTAAACTTTGGTTAATTAAATGTAACACTAAACTACTAGATATAACTGAAGAGGACGAAATTGAAGACATAATAAATAATTACCATGTAAGCAAAACCAACCATCGCGGCATACAAGAAACGTATGAACAAATTAAAAGGAAATATTACTGGCCCAATATAAAAGGACATATTCAAAATTTTATCAATAACTGTGAAATTTGTTTAAAGACAAAGTATGATAGAGTACCCTTACAACTTGAAATGAATCTGACGCCTACACCATTGAAGCCGCTACAGATAGTGCACATGGATAGCATTTCGTTAGAAAAGAACAGATTTCTCAGTATTGTAGACGCATTCTCTCGCTATGCTCAAGTGTATCGCGTAGGAGGCGCACACGCCACAGAAGTCGCTGATAAGCTCTTAGACTACTTTGCACATTATGGTGTCCCAGAGTTTTTAGTGTCTGACAATGGAACTGAATTCAACAATAAAGTAGTTAAGGAAATAATGGAATTACATAAAATCAAAATACATTTTATTAGCACCCAGCACCCCCCCTCTAATGGATTAATTGAAAGGTTCCATTCCACATTAATTGAACACATACGACTTTTAAATAACCAAGTAGAATTTAGGAATGATAATATTACAAAGAAAGTTAAATACGCAATCATTGCATACAATAATAGCATACACTCTGTTACTAAGTTGACACCTTTTGAAATATTATATGGACATATTACCCCTAATCATGTTTTAAATATTGACATTGAAAATCAGTTTACTAATGACTATATAATAAGTCACAGGGAGAGAACAAAAAAACTTTACGAACATATTAAGGAATCTAACCAGAAGATCAAAGAAAACATTCAAACCAAGAGGAATCTGAATAAAGAACCATTGCCAGAAATTCCGACAGAAGTTTATGTAAAAAATACGCAGAAACAAAGTAAAACAAAAAATAAATATAATCAAGAAGAAATATCTGCAATAAATCAGGAAAGGAAAACAGTGGAAATTAAACCAAGGCATCATAACACTAAACAGAAAATTCATCTGTCTAAAATTAAGAGGCCAAGGAAAAAATTTATAATTCCAAAATGTAATCCGTCTTTGAATCCTGTTCCAGGTCCCTCTTGTTCTTCGCAAAAGCCGATGCCGACACAACAGAAGTTAAGGACATTTCCAAAAACATTGGAATAATACCGATTGAATTAGGACCAGCCAAATTACAATCCTCTTACCACACATTTGTTCACTATTTTAATTTGAATAATTTGGTTGTTCAATTTAATAATGTTGAATTTTATTATAATAATGTATTAAACTATTTTGATAAGAATTGTGTTAGTTGTAACGCCAGCCTCACTGGAAAAATTGAGTTTGTAACGGATAATGGTAGTAAAGTTAGAGACATAATCAATTATTTTAAATATGTTAACCATAGTAGAGAAATAGTTAAAGAAAAATTAGAAGTAGTATACTTAGAACGTAATAATAATAATAATGTAAGAACAAAAAGAGGTATAATAGATGGACTAGGATCCGCATTTAAGTTTATTACTGGTAATTTAGATGCCTATGATGGCAAAAAATATGACAATATATTAAAAGGGATAGAAAACAATGAGGCTAACATTGTGAACCAAATAGAGTCTCAATATACAATTAGCAGTAGTATCATTAAGGAATACAATAAGACATTTAATATTATTGAAGCAAACTTTGTGGAATTAAAGAATAAATTGGAATTGATGAATCATAGAATTAACGATTTTGTAGAATTAGAAAAATTTAGAAATATATTAAACCAATTAAGTATTTTGTACAATATGTTGTTACAAGTAACAACTGATTTGGAAAATTCATTAACGTTTTGTAAACTAGGTGTACTTCACCCCAGCGTTATCTCAACCAGAGAGTTGTATAGTGAGATAATGAGAATCTATGAGTATTACACTGAAAGACTACCCATTGAACCTAAATTGCAAACCATGTGGGAGTTAGAAAGTTTAATTGAAGTTAACTGTAAATTAGATTCAGATAATATTGTATATTTTCTGAATTTACCTATTGTAGAAAAAACAAAGTTTAATATTTACAAATTACACTCTGTACCCACTGAATATGAATCTCAATATGTAACCATTATACCCGCGGTAAAATATATGTTAGTTTCTAGTTCTGTAGTGTTAGGTTTAGACAACAAGTGTAACAGAAAAACTAATTCAAAATACTTTTGCTCATTCGACTTAATATCTCACCAGAAGATTGACTGTGAAATTTCAATACTTAAAGGCAACAATGCAGACACCTTTAAATACACCGCTTTGGAAGTCACAGACAATGTTATTAACTGGATCCCAGAAATAAATCAGTATTTGGCAACATTTCCAATCAAAGAGACTTTAAAAATCGTAAATTCGAAGGAAACAACCACAGTCACTCTCCAAGGTATATTCTTAATTAATCCTAAGAATAATACTATTCTCTACAATGACCGAAGACTCTCTCATTCATCCAAAACAACTGGAGGACACCCTAGATTCCTGGATGCTTCAAACTTAAACCTACAAGTGGACCAAAACCCCGAGTTTTCAGTCAACACAAAAAAGCTGGACCTTGACAAAATCAATCTAGACACCATCTCCAGGATCGATCGAAAGATAGATGTCACCCACGACATAAGTGTTTGGACCATTGCCCTGTATGGTACCCTAATTGGAGGACTGCTGTACTTGGTGTTCAAAAAGCTACTTAGGACAACTTCTAGGACGCCCGCAGCTCAACCACCCCCGGATGTCTTGTTTAGGGATGGAGGAGTTATGTAAACAATTATTGTACACTTTACTGTAATAATGATGACTGTTGTATGGTTCTTAGTTTAGTCAGCATTTGTATTGTGTGAAGAGACAAGCTTTGTTTCGTCAGAGTTAGACGAGGCTTCTCTCCGTACACATCAGTGTATATGAATATTGTACGTTATTTGTTATAATTGTTTTAAAATTAATAAAATTAAGTGTAACGAATAGAATTGTTCTTTTTTAAAAAAC